>WNWK01006892.1:0-100201 GCA_009830355.1 Cherax destructor | reverse complement strand
CCTGAGAGTCTCCCACAATCAGAATATTCTTACCTTGATTAGCAGGGAGTCAGTGGTACCTTTAACCTCACTGACCACTGAAGTACACTCGTCCTGGAGAACAGAGAATCGATTTCCTACCTTCACGTCTTCTCTATTAACCTTCCTTATCTTCCTTCTTCCTGAATTGTGAACCACTTGCCACTTAAAGCGGCTGCCACTTTCACTGTTGGTAACCATTTCCTCCTTACCTTTCCTCCTTATGTATTGAAACAATTGCCTTAGTAATATGAAACGCCATTATTTTTTATTTTACATAATGAAACATTATGTAAAAAATGTATCCGGACCTTTGCATACATTGGTACTTGTCCAAGTGGACCTTTGCTCATAGTAGTTGAGTAGGCCTCTTGAATTTACTTTAAGAGTAACGGTAGCGGAGACATACGTTAAATAAAGCAGAAAACCTGTGAGGCTAACCCAGGATAAAGCAAGATAGTCATTCTTTGTCTGAAATTGAGACTGAGGAGGTGGAGAGATGGAGTGAGGTAGAGTGAAGAGGAGAGATGGAGTGAGGTAGAGTGAAGAGGAAAGGTCGAGTGAGGTAGAGTGAAGAGGAAAGGTGGAGTGAGGTAGAGTGAAGAGGAGAGGTGGAGTGAGGTAGAGTGAAGAGGGAAGGTGGAGTGAGGTAGGGGAGAGATGGGGGAGACAGGTGACTGAGTGATGGACAGAAGTTTTTAGGAAGGTAGGTTTTTGTGGTTAGCTCGTTAGTTGGAGGAGAGAGAGAGCTCATTTATGAGACTTGTGTGAATGTTTACCAGCTTTCATGGGGAAAAGAGTGATAATGTAAGTAGAATGTTGGACTTTTCTTCTACATTTGTACATCGTCTGTGTGAAATAAAAAGTATATTGTGATTTATTTTGACTGTGTCTACTTGACTTACCTCTAAGAATATCCATATTCTTGGTATCTTTCAAAGAAGAAATAAGATTATATCATATTTTCTTTCTTTACCACATTGATTGCTTAAATCAATGATGTTCTTAAGAGTGAGACAACCCAAGATAAGAAGTAAACAAGAAGTATCTAAAAGTAAGAATGATAGAAGATGAGAGACTCCTGGATGGTAACCCAGTCAAGTAAAGTCTGCCATCTTATAAATGTTTCAAAATGTCTTTGTTTTTGCTTTGTAAATGCTTGCCTTTATATACTTTGTGCTGCTTTTAAAAAATCTAATTTTGTGAAAAGATATTGCGCATTTTACTGACCTTTTTTTTTTTTACTATCATTTCTACTAGCATATATTTTTTTACTCTTTACTATTGAAGGAATAAAAGACCAATATAGGCCTAAACTACATAAAGACCAATATAGGCCTCAACTACATAAAGACCAATATAGGCCTCAACTACATAAAGACCAATATAGGCCTCAACTACATAAAGACCATTATAGGTCTCAACTACATAAAGACCAATATAGGCCTCAACAACATAAAGACCAATATAGGCCTCAACTACATAAAGACCAATATAGGCCTCAACTACATAAAGACCAATATAGGCCTCAACAACATAAAGACCAATATAGGCCTCAACTACATAAAGACCAATATAGGCCTCAACTACATAAAGACCAATATAGGCCTCAACTACATAAAGACCATTATAGGTCTCAACTACATAAAGACCAATATAGGCCCTAACTACATAAAAACCAATATAGGCCTCAACTACATAATACCCCATACGTAGTCTGTAATGAAAGACCTATAAAGGTCTGAACTAGATAAAGCCATTTAAGTGGTTTGTTGTCATCCCTGACTAATAAAAGGTCTTAAGACTATGATATAAAGGCAGTATTGTAACAGTTGGAATAGGTCCCCACTGGGGGAGCCTCTTTAACGAAAAATACGGTGAAATACATTAAAGATACTTGATGGGTAAACCATAAGGTGCCTGGATATTGTTGATTAATCTTTGGGGAGACGGTGAGTAGAGTTCTTGGTTTGGGTGGTGGGTTGGTGGGCTTAAATAGTTGGTTGGTGGTTTTGGAGTGATTGGTGGATGATTAGGGTGGTGGGTGGTCTTGGACGAGGCTAGGAGCGAGATAATATAATATATCTTTATTTACTACAAGTACATGTACAAGGTGTACAGGCCTAGCTGACATCAATAACATACTACTATATAGAAAGCCCCTTATTATACAAAGCATTTCGGGCAAATTAGGTCCTTGTCCCAGGATACGACCCACACCAGTTGACTAACTCCTAGGTACCCATTTGACTGATGGGTGAACATAGACAACCGGTGTAAAGAAACACGCCCAATGTTTCTACCCTCGCTGGGAATCGAATGCAGACCCTCGCCGTGTGAAGCGAGAGCTTTAGCCACCAGGCCACGGGGCCTGGGTGGGTAGGCGCTCTTACTCCAAAAAAATGGAGTATGTGACTCACCCATCAGCCTCCCACAATGTGAGGCTGGTGGGTGGTCTCGATCCAAGGAACTGGACAAGTAGTGGTAAGTGGCTTTCGAGGCGAGCTGGGAGCGGGTGTCCGGGCACTGCGCCGCTCGGAGAAGTCTTCCGGCGCAGCGCTGACAAGCCGCGTGTCCCCGGCAATCACATGCGACTCGGGAAAAATTCTGTCCAAAAAACCGTCGTTCTGCTGCTTGTTTCCCTACTTAATGTGTACAAATTTAAAAGCTTATGAAATAATTGTGAAACATACTATATACATTTTTATTTGCATTGTATTATTATTATTATTATTATTATTATTATTATTATTATTATTATTATTATTATTATTATTATTATTATTATTATTATTATTATTATTATTATTTATCAAAACTAAGCGCTAAACCACCAGGATTATACATCGCTGTCAGTGTGTTCAGATTCTACAATACAATGATTTTGTATATGGCTTTTTCTCTTTTTACACTACGTTTTGGAAAAATATTAGCCACATATATATTTTTACGAGAAAAAACTTGCATACGGTAAAACGTATGCCTGGCCAATCAGCGGTTAGTATTGAGTCCTCGATGTTCCAGTAATATTCTGGATCACAACAAAACAATCAACAACAGTGTTGTCGTATGGGGGGCGGGGGGGGCTGCCCCGGGTGACACCATCAAGGGGGTGGCACCATCAAGGCTGTGACACCATCAAGGGGGTGACACTAATGCATAAAACAGTGCTGCACCAACGTAAGAGAAAAATCCTGTTTCTATATAACCTATTATATGATTACAGAGTACAAATAGGCCTATATAGGGAAAATAATTGATTTTGATTATGTGATAGATGATTTTGCAGGATTGAAGGCAAGGAAATGTAAGATCTGATTCACTGAGATGTTACCTGTACTCAAGGTCACTGAGATGTTACCTGTACTCAAGGTCACTGAGATGTTACCTGTACTCAAGGTCACTGAGATGTTACCTGTACTCAAGGTCACTGAGATGTTACCTGTACTCAAGGTCACTGAGATGTTACCTGTACTCAAGGTCACTGAGATGTTACCTGTACTCAAGGTCACTGAGATGTTACCTGTACTCAAGGTCACTGAGATGTTACCTGTACTCAAGGTCACTGAGATGTTACCTGTACTCAAGGTCACTGAGATGTTACCTGTACTCAAGGTCACTGAGATGTTACCTGTACTCAAGGTCACTGAGATGTTACCTGTACTCAAGGTCACTGAGATGTTACCTGTACTCAAGGTCACTGAGATGTTACCTGTACTCAAGGTCACTGAGATGTTACCTGTACTCAAGGTCACTGAGATGTTCCTGTACTCAAGGTCACTGAGATGTTACCTGTACTCAAGGTCACTGAGATGTTACCTGTACTCAAGGTCACTGAGATGTTACCTGTACTCAAGGTCACTGAGATGTTACCTGTACTCAAGGTCACTGAGATGTTACCTGTACTCAAGGTCACTGAGATGTTACCTGTACTCAAGGTCACTGAGATGTTACCTGTACTCAAGGTCACTGAGATGTTACCTGTACTCAAGGTCACTGAGATGTTACCTGTACTCAAGGTCACTGAGATGTTACCTGTACTCAGGTCACTGAGATGTTCCTGTACTCAAGGTCACTGAGATGTTACCTGTACTCAAGGTCACTGAGATGTTACCTGTACTCAAGGTCACTGAGATGTTACCTGTACACAAGGTTACTGAGATGTTACCTGTACTCAAGGTCAAATTGGAACTAATGTTTCTCTGATATTACAATGTTTTTCTTTATTTTTCAAGTTTTTTTTTTTTGCATTGTTGAAGATGAATAAATGTAGGATCTGTTGCCTGTACTCAAAGTGGCATTTTAGTTTATGGTCATGCAGTAGTGACGTCACTGGTCATGCAGTAGTGACGTCACTGGTCATGCAGTAGTGACGTCACTGGAGTTTACTCCCCCCCATCCCCCGCCCTTGGATTTCATGGGGTGACACCAAAGATGCCGCCCCGGTGACACCAAAGATGACGTGACACAGCCCCCGGGTGACACCAAAGATGCCACCCCGGGTGACCAATCCACAGATGCCACCGGTAAACCAAGATGCCGCCCCGGGTGACACCAAAGATGCCACCCCGGGTGAGACCAAAGATGCCGCCCCGGGTGACACCAACCCTAGCAACGCCACTGATCAACACCATCAGTGAGTTAGTTACACCTGGACTCTGTTGTACTACATAATAATCATAACTTAAGCTACATACGTCTACATACCAGTGACATGTGTTAGGTTTAAAACTTTTATGTGGTCAGTTACGCCTGATGGCTATTAAATGAAGAAAAAACTTGAAGGGAGATGCCTCGACGCAGGTGACGGGTTCTTGATCCAAGGAATAGGTGCTGCCATGACTTTGAATCGAATCTGCTTGCTTCCCATTCTCAAAGGCTCTGTATGACCCCTAGGGGTTTACCACTCCTTTCAAGAAATAAAAAGTAGTGAGAATGGCGTGTTTACCAGCCAGCTGACTCAGTCACGTGACTGAACTCTCTATAGGTAAGTCACTTTACATTGCACGTTCACCTCGTGCAATATTGATTGTGGTTAACATCCTACAAAAGAATTTCTATATCTGGACTAGAATGAAAAATAACTAATACTTCTCTGCTTTGTTCTGCTTTCTTGTGTTAAATCAACTCTTCTTGGCCAAATAACCTATCTTAAAGCATATGGTGAAGTGGCCCTTCACAACTCCTTGTGCTGAATTATCCATACATGTTTAACACTTTATTTAATGCTTGTAATCATTAATTGCGACAATACCCTGCGTGACAGCTATGCATCATTCCACCAGGTGGTCGACTGGCCGAGCTTGTGGGCGCCCGACGAGTGTTTGGTGGAGCACTACTGGTCGCATCCTGCATATCTTTCTTCATACCCCTGGCGGCCAGGGCCAGCAGCAGCGCCCTCATTGTTGTCAGGGTCATCCTGGGCCTCTCTGAGGTTAGTCACTACTAATGTGTTATCTCAGAGGTCAGTCACTACACCTGTATTAGTTCAGAGGTCAGTCACTACACCTGTATTAGTTCAGAGGTCAGTCACTACACCTGTATTAGTTCAGAGGTCAGTCACTACACCTGTATTAGTTCAGAGGTCAGTCACTACACCTGTATTAGTTCAGAGGACAGTCACTACACCTGTATTAGTTCAGAGGTCACTCACTACACCTGTATTAGCTCAGAGGTCAGTCACTACACCTGTATTAGTTCAGAGGTCAGTCACTATACCAGTGTCATCAAAAACAAAATATTGAGAAAGTACATATACAAAATTGTTTCAATTCATTAAGTTCTTTTAATATACAAAACATAAAAGGGTAATGGACATTTATTAGTGAATTGAGGAAATTCACATAGAGACAGAAATACATTGTAAAAAGATACAGTATATTTCGATCTCAGTTTGAGATCTTCCTCAGAAAATCTTGGATAAGAATGACTGTTTCTGTCTACATATGGCGACTTGACTCACATCCAACTTCAGAGGAGCTGGAGGAGATTCATAATCTCTGTTCTGTTATACTGTTATATTCATGTTTGAATATAACAGTATTATATATATATATATATATATATATATATATATATATATATATATATTATACATGTATATATAAACACTGCGACTAGCCGGGGGATCGTACCCGTGTTGTTTAGCGTGATTCTTGTAGGATTGTATGGTCCCATGGGTTAGAGCGTCGTGGAATTTTTGCTCACTATAAGGCGGGCTAAAACAACACGGGTTCGATCTCCTGGCTAGTCGCAGTGTTGTTATTGATTATATACCACTCGTTCGTGGTTACAATACGATATATATATATATATATATATATATATATATATATATATATATATATATATATATATATATATATAAAATATATATATATATATATATATATATATATATATATATATATATATATATATATATATATATATATATATATATATATATATATATATATATATATATATATATATATATATATACGTATTATATATATAAATATATATTAAATATTAAATTTTATAATATTATATTAAAATGTTGTCTATACACTAAATTAAACTTAATCACATGCAAATTCTTTACACATTGTTAAGACACATACACAATTTTTAATATTAAGTAAATTATATAATTAACCTTGGTGAGACACTTTGATTCTATATACCCTAACTTCTATATACCCTAACTTCTATATACCCTAACTTCCAAACAGGCAAACAAACTGAAGTATCATTTACATTAGATTCATGGAAATTCCTCAAAAAAAAAAAAAACACCGAGTTGTTAGAAGGAAAATGATGAACAAGTAAAACGATATCTAATCGATGCTCCCCCAATATATTTTTTTTTCTCATTTGAAATCTCTTGTAGTTTTGCATGTAGCAAAGGTGGCAATGGTGAAGCTTTATGGAGCAGATTTGGCCAAGAAGATGGAATCAGTACCACTTTTCATTAATAGCATCAGATACCGAATAGATTTCATGTCTTTCTGTAGAGGCAGAATATTTATTAATGCAGGTGGCTGAATCTCTGTACCTTGGAAATGACCCTTGACTTATGTTTTTTTTTTTTTACGAGTTAAAGATGAAGAGACAATATCCTGGAGAATTTTTACTTCAGTAATGTTGAATTAACTATTTGGTTGTGAACACTGACAGAGCTCCTTCTATCTGGAAGCCCTGGCCTCTCAATGTTTGCAACCGGAACACCTCGTAATTATCAATGATGTAATCCAAATTGTGACTCTCGTCGAGGCCTGAGCATTAACTGTTCCATTAAATGTGTATAGACATATGATAACATCACACTGATTTGCTGTTCCATTCTGACGTCCGTTGGCTCTCAAGGTGAGATTATCAGTAAGTTATTGAATTAAAAAACTGAAATTGAAATTTTTATGTAGGAGAAGAAGCATATATTGACCCATTACTTGACAGACGCTGCTGACCTGGCAAAGCTGGCTTGCGTAAGTGACATTTGGCACAAGAATGAACTGGATTTGAACATATAGATGAACATCGATGGAACAGTTGCTTATTTAAAGAAAAATCTTGCACTTCAGATTGGAAAAAAATATGAGCAAAGAAAAACCGGCTGCTTTCAGTGAACTGTAATAGGAAATTCAACGATATCCAAGTTGCTTTGGTCTGTCATGTGGAGAAAATTCAGGAGGAAATGAATAGGTATTTTCCAGAAAAAGTCGCCAGCAACATTGTTGGGAATGTGTTCATTGTGTACCTGAAGACGGTGCTCCAGAATGTCAACAACTTGTAGATCCTCAGGAAAAACAAAGTTCAAATGCAAAAGTTTGAAAGCCTTTCATAGTCGAATTTTTTTGGGAGGTTGGTATAGGAGGGGTTAGTGCAGGTGTAAAATTGAAATCATAGTTTCCTTTGCAATTTAGTAGTCGGAATGACGAGGCGGACATTGCCAGTGTATATGAAGCATGGAGAATTACATGTAACTCCGTTGTGAAAATACTGTACTGCTCTATTAAATGTTCTTAATTTGTTTTGGAAAAACAACTGGACATTAAAACTTACACAGCCTAAAATCAATGCACAGCGTGTTTTGAGGAGAGCAAAGCAACAGGTTTAAAGCCGACTAGAGGAGGCATTCTCTAGTTATTGCGTAGAATCTAACAAAATTTACATCAACTCAGCTTTAAAACGTTTCAGCCATTTATGACTAATGGCATTCCGATTTATTTTTATTTTACTCAGGTGACATACAGCGCCTGTGGAATGTGAAGTATTTAGATTCGATCCAAGGAAGGGAAGGATAAGTCCAGTTCTTTGGATCAAGAGCCCCTCACCAGCATCAGGGCAAAATAATTCAATAATATATTTAATATCCTGTGCTATGACTGAAGAATGCCTCTTCTGGTCGATTTTAAACTTTTAATGCTACTTTGTTCTCTTCAAAGGAAACTTCGCATTACTTTTAGGTTTGCATTAGTTTTTTAGGTTTAATGTGACAGTCTTATTAACCAAACTTGTTTATGTGAAGTGGAGAAAGTTTCTTCTGGTCAGACATGAGCCACAATGATTGACTTTACTTGGTTATCCTTGGTTAAATCTACATATACTTTTATATGCTCTTAACATGTGTGTGTCAACAAGACCATTGTAAACAATATATTATGTGCTCATTCTCTAGATAAAGCTTAATTATTTATAAGCATGCTTACATAAGCCTTAAAGGCTGGTCAGTATTAGATAAAAATTTGGATTAATTTTGGCCTTTCTAGGTTCTAAATTTTTTTTTTATGGTAGAAAATTGTAATACAGGTTTTCATGTGATATTTCCGAGTGGCTCGTCTGATTGACTTCACTTTTCAACGATGATAAACTTGATAATGAAAATTCTTAGTAGTTTTAAACTTAACGTGCTGGTGTAATTTATGACGTTGGTCTCCTTGAGATAACAAGAGAAAGCCTCTTCATCTTGGCTTCAAAAGCGGTGTCTCTCAGGAGGGTTTGATTTAGTTTTGGGCTGTGTATATTCAAAGTTGCCATTTTTATTAAAGAAAATGGGATATACAAGTCCACGTAATAAATTATGAGTATGACTTCGGATTTGCTTCAAATGTTTAACTATATTATAAATTATGTCACACTGTGCACTACCCCGTTTGTGTACACTAAGACACGGGGGAGGGGAAGGTTATGCAGTATAGGAATTCCTCTTTTAGATCACGCAGCAATCAAAATGCTTATAATTATTTGGTGTCTTTGGAGGAGAACCGTTGAGTAGTTTATTAATTTTTCCTTCAACTTTTCAATTTTATTTCGTTCATAACACAAGGTCCATCCGATCAGCTTCAACTTGTTAACGGTTGTGTATGGTAACCAGGGCAAAATTCTTGGAACATCTGACAACTTCAGATGCTCCAGAAACTAAGCTCTACACTATGGCTTGAATGGCTCCAATAAATTTCAAAAACCCTTAACTGTGTAGTGAATGTTCCAGTGTGTAGCTGAGCGTCTTCCAGTTTTCTGTAATATAGTTTGAAATTGTTATTACCGTTAAGTCACGTTAAATATGTTTGAGTCTATATCTTCTGAATGGCTTCAATATTTAAGAGCTGGTGTAGCTTATGGAGAGGATAGTAACCATTAAGCTTAGTGTGTATGCAGGCAAATTTGTCAGTATATTAAATTAGTTTTAAAAAAAAATTCTTGGAATTCGTAAGATAACTGGAGAATGTCTCTAATAATAATAATAATAATAATAATAATAATAATAATAATAATAATAATAATAATAATCTTTATTTAGACATGGTACAAAGATACATTGTTGGGTTTACATGATACATAGGTATAAAAGAGATGTACATGCCAAAAGACCCTAATATGCTGCGCATTACACTTTTTATGTTATTAAAAAAAACCATCACGTTGTTATTGTTTTCCACAAGTTCCAACTTGACAGTTTACTTCAATAACTAAAGAATGTCTCGTTTTATTGGCTTCAAATTTTTAACGCTGATGCAATCCATGAAAAGACTGAGACAGTATAAGTGTAGACTTTGTAAGTGCAAATTTAAGTGTTTTAGGCGATACTTAAAAAAACTTAAAATCGTTGGATTTGGAGTAATTACTGGAGAATGGTTTTTCTGTTAGGATTCAAACCTTCAGTATTCGTTGGCTTTATTAAAAGAAAGCTTATCTTTTACTTTGAGCTATGTAAATTTTAAGTTTCTTATTTTATTAAATGAGTTTCTTCATTGTGAAAACTAGATAATGCCATTTCAGGTCGGCTTCAAACACTAGACATTGGTGCTTCTTATTAGGACGTATTACAGTAATTATGTTGGAGTTGTTACATGCCAATTTGCTAATTTTATAGAATTATATCAGCTTTATCTTTCTAAAAAAACACAAATTCAAGTATTTATTTTTTTCAAAGAGTATTGTACAGAAATTTAAACAGAATAGAACCGCAGAAAAAGAGAGAAATGCTGGAAACTACTATAGGATTTTACACCATTTTTAATTTTCCAGAGTTTATTGAACCTTTAACAGTGTACGACTGTTAGGTACAGCGTTAGTATGTTCCACTAACCTCTTTCAAGGCATTCATATATAACTCCAAAATGCCTTATTCGATCGATTTCAAATTTTCAACCCTGATGAACTAAAATTAGGGGGGATGATTCGATGAACAATTGGTAAACGTAGGTGAACCCTGTACAGTTTAACATAGACCATTTCTAAAATTGATTTCCATTCAATACTTTTAGAAAGCCTCTTCTGATCAGCGTTAAATTTCTACACTGGTGTATCCTACTTAGAAGAAGGTTGGCATTGTTAATGAAGTGTACAGGTGCCGTTTCCCGACTTGTAATCTCGAAAAGGTATAGTAATATTGTACATAATGTAACTGTACTATGTCTCTAGAGGAGTGCCAGTGTTGATGAGGTGCTGCTGACTCGAGGAACTGGACTTATCCTCTCCTTCCTTGGAAATAAAGACACTGGGGGCAGAGAATTATTTTAGTACAACGTTTAACCCAGTCTTGAGCGAAACATTACATTAAAAGAACTCTCTGCTACCAGTACCTTCATTTCCACTCGTCGGATTTTGTCATTATCTGTCTTCCCTTCGCTGGATCAAATGTGAATGCCTCCCATTCTACATGACCCTTACAAGTTTAGCACTTTGCCCTGATTATACTAAAACATTTCTGGGTGGTATCAGTCTTTAATGGCTGCTAACACTTTTTTTTCCTGGGTATTAGCTGTGCCGGTGTAAATTATATGCAGTAACTGGAGAATGCATCTTCTGGTGAGCTTCAAACTTTATTGCTGATGTAGTTTCTTCAAAGGAAGCTTCACCTTGATTTTAGGTTGTGTAAGATATAATGTGTCAGTGCCATTATTGATTTTAGGTTGTGTAAGATATAATGTGTCAGTGCCATTATTCATTTTAGGTTGTGTAAGATATAATGTGTCAGTGCCATTATTGATTTTAGGTTGTGTAAGATATAATGTGTCAGTGCCATTATTGATTTTAGGTTGTATAAGATATAATGTGTCAGTGCCATTATTGATTTTAGGTTGTGTAAGATATAATGTGTCAGTGCCATTATTGATTTTAGGTTGTGTAAGATATAATGTGTCAGTGCCATTATTGATTTTAGGTTGTATAAGATATAATGTGTCAGTGCCATTATTGATTTTAGGTTGTGTAAGATATAATGTGTCAGTGTCATTATTCATTTTAGGTTGTGTAAGATATAATGTGTCAGTGCCATTATTGATTTTAGGTTGTGTAAGATATAATGTGTCAGTGTCATTATTCATTTTAGGTTGTGTAAGATATAATGTATCAGTGCCATTATTCATTTTAGGTTGTGTAAGATATAATGTGTCAGTGCCATTATTGATTTTAGGTTGTGTAAGATATAATGTGTCAGTGCCATTATTCATTTTAGGTTGTGTAAGATATAATGTATCAGTGCATTATTGATTTTAGGTTGTGTAAGATATAATGTGTCAGTGCCATTATTGATTTTAGGTTGTGTAAGATATAATGTGTCAGTGCCATTATTGATTTTAGGTTGTGTAAGATATAGTGTCAGTGCCATTATTCAAATTGATTTATGTGAAAAGAGGAGTCACTGGTGAGCTTCCAGGATCAGCTCTTGGGACAACAGATGGCAGGAGTAATGCAAGTGTCCCGGGCTGTTTGCTGCAGCTGCTCCTGTTGTTGTTGTTGTTGCAGCTGCTTCTGTTGTTGCTGCTTCTCTCTGGAGAATGTTTCTTCTGTTATATATATTTAAGCTAGATTATCCTAGCTTAAATATATATAATAACATAAGGAAGAAGGAGCACTACAGCAGGCCTACTGGCCCATGCGAGGCAGATCCAAAAATATAACACATAACATCTGTGTGCTCTCAAGACCATTGAAAAAAGTGAATGCTATGTACCGAAAGGCTAGTAACAATTACTTACGAACTTAAATTACTTTCTTACCTTCTCACATATTTCTTAAACACTGGACAGTCTAACCTGGACGATACTTTCCATTAACTTTCGCCAGTGAAGGTCCCGATCTGACTCTCTATGGAAGATATTTGGAAAATTGAAATGCTATTTTTAATGCGATAAGGTTCGAGTGACTCACCTGATTAGCATAAACACTTCAACACTGATAACTTGATAATACAACTTCTGAGCGGCTTCAAACTTAATATATTGGTGTATTTTAGGATAGTGATTTCTCTGAGATAACACGAGAATACCTCTTCAGTTTGGGATCACTGCTGTTGTTTCTTAGTGGAAAGTTTGACTCAGATTCGTGCTGTTTGTTTCCTAATTTGCCAGTTTTATTGAAGATATTGGGATATTTTTGTCCATATGATAACTTTTGAATGCCTTTTTTTGATTCCCTTCAAATCTTCAATGTTAATATACAATTGTATTAGAAACTTAAGCCACATTCTACATTATTATTATTATTATTATTATTATTATTATTATTATTATTATTATTATTATTATTATTATTATTATTATTATTATTATTATTATTATTTATTATTGAGGTACATGGCCCTGGCTTGCTGCAGTGACTGAAATACACCTCGTTATTATTATTCTTATTATCATTATTATTAGTAGTAGTAGTAGTAGTAGTAGTAAAAATTATTTGTCTTGAATAGAGGTGGTCTACTGCAATTGACTACCAGTTAGTCGAGTCATCAATCAAATCATAAATTAAATCCAATCCAAGCCATTCCATGCTTAGATAACGTAGGATTTACATCTATAAACAGGGCAGTTACCGAGGTGTAAATGGTATTCTTGTTCTCCCAGAAGGTTCTAGTCCAGGAATGAGACCCCTCACCTGGATGCTCTAGAAGACAAACAGAATGCAGATGTTATATACACAGACTTTCCAAAAGCCTTTGACAAGTGTGACCATGGTGTAATAGCACACAAAATGCGTGATAAAGGAATAACAGGAAAAGTTGGTAGATGGATCTATAATTTCCTAACAAGTAGAACACAAAGAGTAGTAGTCAACAGAGTAAAGTCTGAGGCAGCTACTGTGAAAAGCTCTGTTCCACAAGGCACAGTACTCGCTCCCATCCTGTTCCTCATCCTCATATTGGACATAGACAGGGATATAAGCCACACTGCTGTGTCTTCCTTTGCAGATGACACCCGAATCTGTATGACAGTGTCCACCGTTGAAGACACTGCAAGACTCCAAGCAGACATCAACCAAATCTTTAAATGGGCTGCAGAAAACAATATGAAGTTCAATGATGAGAAATTTCAATTACTCAGATATGGAAAACGTGAGGAAATTAAAATCTCATCGGAGTACAAAACAAATTCCAACCACACAATAGAGCGAAAAACTAATGTCAAAATCCTGGGAGTGATCATGTCAGAGGATCTCACCTTCAAGGACCATAACACCGTAGCAATCGCATCTGCTAGAAAAATGACAGGATGGATAATGAGAACCTTCAAAACCAGGGATACCAAGCCCATGTTGACACTTTTCAGATCGCTTGTTCTATCTAGGCTGGAATATTGCTGCACACTAACTGCACCTTTCAAGGCAGAATTGCTGACTTAGAAAATGTGCAGAGAACCTTCACGGCACGCATAACTGTGATAAACCCCCTCAATTACTGGGAACGCTTGAAGTTCCTAAACCTGTACTCCCTAGAACGCAGGCGGGAGAGATACATTATTATATACACGTGGAAAATTCTCGAGGGATTAGTATCAAACTTGCACATGAGAGTCACTCCCTACGAAAGCAAAAGACTCGGCAGGCGATGTAACATCCCCCCAATGAAAAGCAGGGGTGCCACTAGCACGTTGAGAGACAACACAATAAGTATCAGGGGCCCAAGACTGTTCAATTGCCTCCCAGCATACATCAGGGGGATTACCAACAAACCCCTGGCTGTCTTCAAGCAGGCACTGGACAGGCACCTAAAGTCGGTACCTGACCAGCCAGGCTGTGGTTCGTACGTTGGACTGCGTGTGGCCAGCAGTAACAGCCTGGTTGATCAGGCTCTGATCCAACATGAGGCCTGGTCACAGACCAGGCCGCAGGGGCGTTGACCCCTGGAACTCTCTCCAGGTATACTCCAGGTATTACCACAACTAGTATGCGCATATCTAGTACTGTTAATGAGAACTCACCGTATTAGGTCTGCTGAGGTAACAGGTTACGAAGCCCTTCAGGAATCCCATGAAATACCAAAAATGAGTTACTTAATACACCCGGTGTTACGAGGTGAAGTCAAAGTGACCATCACTTTTCAAGAAATTTGTATTGATTGTTGTCCCCAGGTCACTAGGCCAGTCTTCTGGCTCTCAAACGTACCATAGTTATAGGCTTATAGTTACAACATTGGACGTACTAAGCTATCCAACTTAAATCATTAGTTTAGTCTAACTATGCAATTATACTCTAGACGGGATATTAGCTCATCAAGGTCTTACAACTAAATTAGCCTTGCAATTAAGGCTGTAGGGACGACTTGCAATTAAGGCTGTAGGGACGACTTGCAATTAAGGCTGTAGGGACGACTTGCAATTAAGGCTGTAGGGACGACTTGCAATTAAGGCTGTAGGGACGACTTGCAATTAAGGCTGTAGGGACGACTTGCAATTAAGGCTGTAGGGACGACTTGCAATTAAGGCTGTAGGGACGACTTGCAATTAAGGCTGTAGGGACGACTTGCAATTAAGGCTGTAGGGACGACTTGCAATTAAGGCTGTAGGGACGACTTGCAATTAAGGCTGTAGGGACGACTTGCAATTAAGGCTGTAGGGACGACTTGCAATTAAGGCTGTAGGGACGACTTGCAATTAAGGCTGTAGGGACGACTTGCAATTAAGGCTGTAGGGACGACTTGCAATTAAGGCTGTAGGGACGACTTGCAATTAAGGCTGTAGGGACGACTTGCAATTAAGGCTGTAGGGACGACTTGCAATTAAGGCTGTAGGGACGAAACTTGGCAATGTGGATGCGCTACAGAGCTCTTACCTTCCTGATTCCCCTCCCCTCCTTAACTCCTCCTGTCCCCCTCTTAAACCGTTAAGACTTGAGGAACCCACTGGATTTTCCACATTATTATTATTTTTAAATACGTCAAATACACATTTGTCACACAGTGTCATATGACAGCAGTGCTCATGGCAGCGTGGACTCATGTACTTAATTAAGATGAAAGTGAAAATTGGCGTACTGCAGATCATGAGTCCTTCACCGTCACCAAGTTTTCCTTGAAGGGTTTGTACCTCTGAGGATTTATGTAACTAGGGATTTCCAAGGTTTATACTTAGTTTATGAAGCTTTGGAACTTTCTGTACTAAGTTGACGACCTTTTTGACCTTTGGAAATAAGTAAGAATTTTTTCTTTAATTAATGCCTAGGCTCTATTTTTGAGATTTAGAGAAGCAAAATTATTTTTAGGTGAGTTGGGGATATTTCTTGTGACAGTCCTCAAACCATGGCGTAATGTCATCCAATTTTGTGCAAACAATGTATCATGTGGGAATAAATTGATTGGTTGATTGATTTCACAGGGGGCAACATTCCCGTCAACACACGCCCTCCTGGCCACCTGGGCTCCACCATTGGAGCGCTCTGTTCTCTCTACCATCATCTACGCCGGTGAGATTAGCAACTGACGCTTTTTTATTAAATTGCCCTTTGTCCATATTTACATGTTACTCTTATTCACTTGTTATTTTTACACAGCATCCTCCTATCTACCATCTCTTTCCTATTTTCTTTAGTAAACTTTCTTGCTTCCACCCTCAGGGTCGCAGGCGGGTACCATCGTGGCCTTCCCTCTGTCTGCGGCCATAATTGACGGGTTGGGATGGGAACCAGTGTTCTACATCCAGGGGTGCATGACGTTGGTCTGGTGTCTTGCCTGGTTCCTCGTTGTCTCTGATACCCCGGGCAGCGACACTCACATGACTCAGGTCGAGAGGGACTACATTACTGCCTCTCTGGCAGATTCCAAGGATAAGAAGGTTAGCTGAAGACAACAGTACCTACATAAATATCTTTTTACCAGGTGACATCACAGCACCAGCAAAACATACGAGTGATGTTGTTTTAAGGCTCTAGGAATATTGTGTTATTAAATGTAAATTCTAGGAGGAAACCGATTTAAAATTTATAATTCAACATTCACCAATATCAGCAGATGGGTGGATCCCTCATTTCACTCAAATAGTATCCCACAACTGATAGATACCGTTTAGTACATGAAGCTTCAAGATAAACGCAGTAGTTGTTGAGAGTTCAGCTGGGATGAATGATGCATAGTCTTGAAGGTAGTGTGTATATTAAGAATAGTAACTTAGAGATCATTACAAGCCCCGTCCTATGATAATGTTAGCCCCTGTCCTAAAATAAGGTTTGCCTGTCGAATAATGAGGGTGAGAGATGGTAACCATAGAGTATTTAGTGTATGCTGTAGCCTACTGGCAGTTAAGGGCATTGATCTCGATTTTGAGTCTTGCCCGGACTTGATAACAATGTGGAGACAGTAATACTGGGAGACTTCAACATCTTCAACAGCAAAATAACGGGATATGTAAAAGGTATAAGCAAATTCTGGATTTAAATAGTTACACTCAACTAATTAATACACCAACCCGGATCACACAGTTCTCAGCCACCCTAATTGACCACATACTTTGTAACCGCCCTGAGAACATTAGTCAGTCAGGCGTCATTACCACAGGTCTTAGTGATCATTTCATCATTTACTGTACCAGGAAAATCACTAGGGAACGGATAGGCCTACACGGGACAATAAAAATTAGGTCAACTAGAAACTACAGTAAAGAAACACTGGTAAATATGCTACACAATTGTGACTGGTCAGTGATAACAAGTTGCACGGACGTAAATGATGCCTGGGAAAAATTCAAAACAATGTTCACTGCCATCCTTGATAATATTGCACCAGTTAAAGAGGTTAGGATTAAACGAAGAACTGAACCCTGGATGACTACTGAGATATTAGATAATATGAAATTCAGAGACCAGTTGATAAAAAGATTTAAGGCAAACAGACAGGATATTGCAGCGCTAAATGAATTCCAAAGGGTGAGGAAGAGAGTGCAGAGGCTTATAAAAGGCGCAAAGGCTAGGCACTATTGCTCAAAAATCCAAGAGTACAAGAATAACCCTAGAAAGCTCCGGCAACAACTAAAACAGTTGGGGTATAGCCATAAACCCATAGATAGATCTAACATAGTACTAAATGTCGATAACGAGGTTTGCCACGAGACAACTAAAGTGGCAAATTGTTTTAATTCATACTACACAACTGTCGCATCAACACTAGTAAGTAAGCTACCAGCTGCATCAAATACCTTTAACACAGACTCTGATAAGTTTAAAACATACTATACCAATAAAGGGGTAACTCCAAACAGTTGTCGACTAGTAAGTGTATCTCATGACTTCGTGCAAAAAGAACTAAGCAGGTTAAACCCAACTAAGAGCACCGGCCCAGATAACATCCCGTCTAAGTTCCTAAAAGATGATGCCTCTGAACTGGCAATCCCCATTGCTTACATAATAAATTTGTCCATCACTACTAATACAGTACCAGAGGGGTTCAAGGAGGCCAGAGTTACTCCTATCTTCAAGAAAAATAGTAGGTCTGATGTAAGCAACTATAGGCCTGTTAGTATACTCAGTGTAATATCCAAAATTCTAGAGAGGGCGGTGTACTGTCAAGTAGTTAAATATCTTAATGACAACAACATTCTTCATAGTTACCAATTAGGCTTTAGGAGATCTTACTCAACCAACACCTCCCTAATTAATCTGATGGATTACATGAGAACTGAAATGTCGATAGGGAACCTCATAGGAATGGTAACTTTAGACTTGCAAAAGGCCTTCGATACTGTCAACCACAATATATTATGTAAGAAACTTCAAGCTATCGGCATTGGTTCCATAGACTGGTTTAAGTCCTATCTTAGCAATAGGAAACAAATTGTCAAAATCAACAAAACAGAATCAGAACCACTGCCAATAGCATGTGGAGTTCCCCAAGGTAGTATTCTGGGTCCCTTATTATTCCTGTGTTATGTAAATGATATGCCCATCAGTGTCAAGTGCAAACTAATACTGTATGCGGATGACAGTGCTCTGTTAGTGTCAGGTAAAGACCCACAAGATATAGCTAATGTATTAACACTGGAACTGGAGTCCTGCAGCAAATGGTTAGTAGACAACAAACTATCGTTACACCTCGGGAAAACAGAAGCCATACTCTTTGGTACGAAATATAAACTGAGAAGGGTAAATAATTTTAATGTCCAGTGTAATGGGGAATCCATCACTTCAGTTTCCTCAGTAAAATATCTGGGAATCCCCTTTGACCCATGCATGTCAGTAGAATTGATAGGGAACAGTGTTGTAAAGAAAGCGAATGCCAGACTGAAGTTCCTCTACAGACAAACACAGTGTCTACCTACCTCACAGGACCCTATGTCTAGCCCTTATACAATGTCATATGGACTATGCTTGCTCTTCATGGTACTCTGCCTTGACAAAAAAACTGAAAGATAAACTGCAAATCACCCAGAACAAAATGGTAAGATTCATCCTGGACCTGGGCCCAAGAGCACATGTAGGCCTGGATGAATTACAACAATTGGATATGCTGAATATTGAAGACAGAGTAAAACAACTTAAGCTGAATCAAGTTTATAAAATTGCTCACAGTGTCCAGAATATCTTGCTGCCAATTTTGTCAAGGCTGGGAACCAAAGCAGTCATAGTACTAGGGGGAGAGAGCACAACTTTGTAGTTCCCACAGTCAGTGGACAGGCTTCAAACACCTTTTATTGTACAGCAATAAAGGAATGGAACAGACTGCCTGCACATGTCAAAGCCAGTCATAGCATGAGCCAGTTCAAGAAGAGAACCAAAAGGTACCTAATGAATGTAGCGACAGAAAGGGAGGAGAATGTTTTTTGTTTTTTTTTCTAACATACATGTAAATGTAAATAACTTTCTACCTTATTCCTAGTATATATCCTTTATAGTATAATAACATATCTTCTACAGTGTATAATATTAAGGTATTAAATGGACCCCAGTGGAAATATGTCACTCTGACTTTTTTGGGTTATCCTAGGTTTAGCGCTTCTATTTGATAATAATAATAATAATAATAATCTACACATATGCTGCTATGTATGATAATCTATGTAACTGTATTTGTGTATACCTGAATAAACTTACTTACACTGGCAGGAATTAACTGCTGATAAATGTGCAGCAAAGATTGTTTCTCCATGCATACATATGTAGGACTTGCAGAAGAAGAAACGAGGTTTTGAACATCTTTATCCCTACGATGTTTTGCTTACTAGGATTTATCATATCTTCGCTGAACCTTATAGCTTCGGATTTATAAAGATAACCTTATAATCATCCTAAACACTGTATCAGGTGATATACTATGTTGATACTAATAACAATCAATACAAATTTTATAATAATTTAGGTAGTAGAATTTATATTAATTTCATTATATTGTCTGTATTATGTAATTATGAAATAAGTATATTTAAGAACAATATAAATTGTGAGATCATCGTTACTTAATAT
Organism: Cherax destructor; assembly: GCA_009830355.1. Taxonomy (NCBI): domain Eukaryota; kingdom Metazoa; phylum Arthropoda; class Malacostraca; order Decapoda; family Parastacidae; genus Cherax; species Cherax destructor. Next base: position 80,035 of record WNWK01006892.1, on the reverse strand, counting down.
ATTTCTGATCAGTCAACTACTTTTAAAACACGGCAACACATTATTTATAATAGCGTAGTAAGTCAAAACCGCTAATTTTTAAACTGACTTCCAGTTTATAAATATAGTGTCTTGTAACGTATTTCCTCATAGCAACTAACACTGATCAGTTTAACTGACTGTTAAACACCCGGGGATAATTTAAAAAAAAAATTACGTGGGATACGAACTGAGATATTGGTGTCCGTGCACCTGCAGGTGTCTTCTTCACAGTGGAACTTACACCACACCCAGGTGAGTGTCAGTTATTTCAGAGCACCTACGTCTACATGCATTCCATTAACAAAGACTAGAACGCCCCATTATCGGCTTAAATTAGTCCTGTGTCCTTTCCTCTCACATGCATACTCCAGGTACCATCACAACCACCTCCTGACACTTATAATACTGGAATTATTGTACGAGTATATAATCAATTTACAGAAGAACCGGCGCTGTAAGTTTAGCTCAACACTGGCCTAAAGCAAGTCTTCCTCCCGGTTACATGAACAGCCTTATATACGGTACATCCCTGGCGCCATGATTGCTATGGGGAATTTACCAGCCAAGTCTACTTTTTGACATTATAAACTAAATAGAAATACTTAGCTTCAGAGATGACTTAGACGTCTTGCAGCCGATGTTCAAGAGTCTATTTCGATTGAGTCGATTCCCCATTCCTGGGCTGTGGAATGACAAGTGAGATGTTACAATTTGCCCCAAAGGAGCGAATATCCAGCATTTCCGTATTATCTGAAATGCGTAGTGGTACTTACTGGGGTTTTGTGGATGGTATTCTTATAACGGTCTCTGAGGATGGGGGGCAATATTCTACTTACATATACCTGAACACTGCAGTGTTTTTTGGGCAAATGAAAGGGGAATAAAACCTGCCTGACTCATAGCTGGAGTCCTGTGTCATTGGTGTTGAGATGAGACCGATATCGGTGACTTGACTGAAGACTTGAGTGTCTCGTGGAATTTTGCACTAATGTTCGCCACTACGTCGGGAATGTTCGTTGCAATCACTCGCAATACCGGTTGCACTCTACGTCATTCCATACCATCATTTGGTCAGCAGGGAGACACGGAGACGCCATAAACACTACGTAATTAGTTCTACCGCGAATTTCCTGCCTCGTATAAAGAAACTAGTCAAATTTTCCTAGTTTCTTGAGACTGTCAGAATGAACAAGAGTCAAGACTGCACTGGTCACTACTGTCCCTTTGTCTTTTAACGATAAGGAGGCAACGCCCTTGTGACACACGTCTCGTCCCTTCCTTGAAGCAATCTAAGGCTCACCGCCCTCTTCGCCCCCAAGTTCATCATCCGCACAAAGGAATATGCTGAACTCAGCTTTATATACATTCGTTACTACACATTGCAACAGTATTTAATACAAGAGGGAAGGTTTCTTGTTATTCAGCTATAACTAGAAGTCATAATGTTCCCAACTTGTAGATCAAGTGGGGTGCACGTTTTCTCTTAATTTTCCTACTAGGGAGAAAAGAGTAATTACTCTCGTTTAACTCGTATGTGTTATGGCTCAAACATTCTAGCAAGGAGAGAGCCGTGCATGGAGATGCCCCGTACATATGTGGTTCTAATAAAGTTGTTGTTCCAAGAAGGAAGAGTCCACTAGCTATGTGCCTCAGAGGGCTAAGAGATACCCCCCTTTACTGGAGATTTTTCTCCACAACTGCACCTTCCAGACTGATGCTACCTACGACAGCCATAGATAGAGCACCTCGGAAATTTACCTTTAATCTCACACCACAGCATCGTAATTATTTGTACCTATTATGCCCTTATAAATCAATTATTAAAAAGATATCTTCTGACAGAAATTGCCGAGATCGAGCAATTTGTTGATCGATCTCGGCAACATTTTGATATCTTGATTCAGGGAATTTTTCAAAATTTGCCTAATCTATAGGCACAACCTACTAGTAGGTTTTTCCATTGTTAACTCTGTCTATCTGCTCCACCTTGTGTTACCATTATATAAGCCCCATCTCCACAAATAAACTGCACTTTTATCAAGATTGGACTGAAAATATCGACTCCAGGCTGAGAGACTGATTACCTGAAACTCCTCATCTTCCACCGTTCTCTGCATTGGACTGAAGAAGCCACTGACTGGCTAAACGTTTCCAGAATAAAGATACCCATATGTTGCACAAGTGTCTCATTTATCAACTTGTCGGTTTTCTAAACCATTTATTCAAACAATTTGAAAAGGGGTTGCTGAATTTGTCTCACAAAAGAAACATGTTGTTTGATATCGAGGCAAGACTGTGAGCAGACTGATCACTCTGCCTTGTAAATTTCTCACCAGGAAACTAGAGGACAGTTTTCCTATTTTCCGCATTTTAAGCTCAGTACTGTCAAATTTGATGACACATGACTTGCGAAATTTTGCCTTGTGTTCTGATAATGTGTTGTATACAGTGTTCCTCATCCAGTGTATCAGTATTAATGAGCAATGATAAATAATTAAATTCATGGAATTTCATCAGTCTCTGCCAAACTGTGATAGCCTGATTCTGTGTCTGGGCGCGTTCTGGCCTTTGGACATTCCTCTTGATATATAACACCAATCTGTCACTAGAGATTTTGTTCATAATTGTCATATTTAAGATTTTTCAATTTAGATTTGTTATTCATAATAAAAGCTTATTATGTCCGCCACCTCTGCTATACTAAAAGCTTATTATGTCCACCACCACCACTACTAAACACCACCATTACTAAACACCACCATTACTAAACACCACCATTACTAAACACCACCATTACTAAACACCACCATTACTAAACACCACCATTACTAAACACCACCATTACTAAACACCACCATTACTAAACACCACCATTACTATAATAAATGCTTATGTCCAGCACCACCATTACTATAATAAAAGCTTATGTCCAGCACCACCATTACTATAATAAAAGCTTATGTCCAGCACCACCATTACTATAATAAAAGCTTATGTCCAGCACCACCATTACTATAATAAAAGCTTATGTCCAGCACCACCATTACTATAATAAAAGCTTATGTCCAGCACCACCATTACTATAATAAAAGCTTGCACACCTGGAATAAGAAGCAAGAAGAAATTAATAAACATACATAGATAATCATTAAGAAATTTTTTAGCAGTATTCATTATTTAAATATGTACATTAATTGTGAACGAATAACATGATTGAGCTTTTTTTTATAACTACTCTATTATCACATAAGGAAGTTTATTATATAATTTGACCTTCAAAACATAGGAATAGACACCAGATTTGTAAATACGTATATTTCGATATTTGATAAAGACTTGGCAAGTCAAAGGATTTTTGGTAATGACTGACAACAGATGGCCGTCAATGACGTCACAGGTCAATTTTTAGGTGACTCCATATACAGAATAGTTTAGAATGCCTGGCTTCCCAATCACACCAATTTTGGTGTTTTTATGATAGAATGTACTATTTTGACCTTTATCTCTTGTACTATATCGACTGCAGGTATATTAATGAGGCTGTAATTAAGCTCGGGTGATTTTCGTCCACAGGAAAGACATGAGGTGACTTACCACCCTCAGGGTGGGTATATTTCAGTTACCCAGCTAACTTATAACACTGTATTACCTTGCAGACTTCACCAGTGCCATGGAGGTCAGCCCTGACGTCACTACCGTTCTGGGCGATCCTTGTCGCTGGTATGGGTAACAACTGGGGCTTCTACACTCTACTCACTGACCTGCCACTCTACACCAAGAAGATGCTACACCAGGACATTAAGTCTGTGAGTTTCACCCTCTACATTCTTACCCTTCTCCTACCTCCACACACACACACATGCACGCAATATAACCACAGTGAACAATAGTAGTATTACAAGCACTTTCATGATCTTGCAAATAAATTGAGATCACGACAGCTTTTCACTGTGGTTATCCTGCATATTAAGATATCTCCTGGTTTATAAAATATTGAGTAAATTTAAACGGGTCTAAAATATGTTTAGTTTGGGAACAGAACGTAAATTTTTACTCCATTTTACTCGAAAAACTATTTCAGTAAATTTATATGAGAAAATTAAGGGAAAGTTTATTTTTAGAGTAGTTCGCCCTAATTGAACAGTTCGGCTTATTAAACAATACATATTTCTTAACGTCCTAATGCATAAATTCAACGACATATATTAAATCTTCGGAAGCTCACCAAGAAAATTTATCTGTACATTATTTCAGTTCCCAGCAAAACACGGACTAAACGAGAGGTAATCATAAGCTTTAGACTTCAAGCACACAGAATATCCAGTCAGGAATATCCAAACAGGGGCTAATGCCTTTGGCGACGACGTTTCGTCCCACGCAGGGACTCTTCAGGTTGTAGCTGCCGTATGGTGTCCAAGTGTCCTTCACTTTATTCAGAATAGTCTGGCCGGGGTCTATATTAGCGAGAAGTTCGCTGAATTACAGTGTCCTTCATATTTCCCCAGGGAACACGAGAGTATAGTCAAAACATGCAGAAGAGAAACCAGTTCTAAATCATGCATCTTCCTCTATGACAACAACATAGCTGAGAACGTTACCATTGTCTTCACAAAATTAGAGTAGCAACAGCTAATACCTGCATTATCAAAAATGTAATAAGATCAAAATAGGAAGTCTTAACGCAGCGACACTGACATTGACATTATCCCTGGCGGAGGCTGCTGCAAGGTTTACGTAGGCAATACATCAATAAATTATATTTACGTATTAGCATTAATCCTGCGCTACCTACAAGATGAACGTTTTTCATTTCTCATTATATCTGTCATAATAATCTTATGAAGTAGAAAGACACGAAACAAGTCATAAAGCAATCAAAAGATGTGTCTTCAAGTTTTTCTCTTATCAATCACGGACACAATTTTCCCAAACACTGGTACCTTCAACATCTCAGAAATATTAGCAGGAATCATCTTTTAGTGTGAGAGACGGCCGGTGCATTGAAAAAATAAATAAATGTAATGTTCAAATTTTGAAGCCGATCACAGGAGGCTTTCTCCTGTTGTCTCTCGGAAACAAAATTTGGAAATACTAGGCTATGTAACATTGTCCTTAGGTCACTCATACGTGCAAATAGGCCCATGAATCTTGCCCTAGATAGTACACCAGTGATGAAAATTTGAAACTAATTGAATAAGGCATGCACAAGTAATAAGTCAAAATTTTGAAGGAAGAAAATTAAAATATTGACGAGATTGTTCCAAAAATATTGGTCTTTTCTAATTAAACTTAAAAATGCCTAAAAACACGAATTTGATTTTTTTCAGTTTTCTTTTCTCATTTACATATTTCTAATTCTACAATCCTGATAGAAAAGATGTTACAGTTATTTATTTTAAGAAAATACAATTCGATATAATTGTCTTAAAAACTGACAAATTGGCATCCACACAGCCCAAAATTAATACAAATATATTTTCAATTAAGATACACCAGCATTTAGGGTTTGAAGCCGATCAGACGAGGCATTCTGTAGCTATATGTAGCTATATGGGGAACTGTTAAATAAGTGCCAATTTGAAATTTACACATCTCAAAGTGAATTCCCAACGTTCTTTTAATAAGGTTCCCGCAACGGTGACAGTTTGAAGTCGATCAGAATAGGCATTCTCTAGTAATTGAACTGATTCCGATTATTAAAATGATTTTTTTTAAAATTTGAGTAAAACTTCAAATTTGCACCCTCTCAGACTCACGAAAATATAGCATCATTTTTTATTATTACAATATTTTGCCTTGATGTTAGTGAAGGGCTCTTGATTCAAGGCACTGGACCTATCCTCCACTTGAGTCAAATCTGAATGCCACCCGTTCCACAGTCTATATATGTCACATACTAGCTAAACACTTTTCTCTGATTAATGTACTTTTACGTGCACATATTTGTACCCTCAGTACAATTGAAAAAATGGAACGTTATGTAACTAAAGCTTATATATAACTTAATTACTTACATACTTATTTAAATCTTATATGCTGATAAATCTTATGGAGAAAAAAGTTTATAATGATATTGTCCTGTGTTGGTTCCAGTTTATTTTATGAAACTGATAAATTGAAATACTGATTCCCATGCGATAATTTCTGAGAGCCTCGTCCAATTGGCTTCAATTTTCAACGCTGATAACTTGAAAATGAAAGTGCCGAGGTAGTACAAGGAAGCTCTGGTATGCAGTACAGGGATACCTTCCCAGGATAGCGCAGCCACCAGAATATATCTAGTTACTATAATAAAGACCAACCCGCAGAGTGAGTTGGATTATACAGCAGCGCCTCTCTCTCTCTCTCTCTCTCTCTCTCTCTCTCTCTCTCTCTCTCTCTCTCTCTCTCTCTCTCTCTCAACGGGCTATGTAGCAAAATAACGGGCTATGTAAAAGATATAAGCAAATTCTGGATTTAAATAGTTACACGCAACTAATTAATACACCAACCCGGATCACACAGTTCTCAGCCACCCTAATTGACCACATACTTTGTAACCGCCCTGAGAACATTAGTCAGTCAGGGGTCATTACCACAGGTCTTAGTGATCATTTCATCATTTACTGTACCAGGAAAATCACTAGGGAACGGATAGGCCTACACAAGACAATAAAAGTTAGGTCAACTAGAAACTACAGTAAAGAAACACTGGTAAATATGCTACACAATTGTGACTGGTCAGTGATAACAAGTTACACGGACGTAAATGATGTCTGGGAAAAATTCAAAACAATGTTCACTGCCATCCTTGATAATATTGCACCAGTTAAAGAGGTTAGGATTAAACGAAGAACTGAACCCTGGATGACTACTGAGATATTAGATAATATGAAATTCAGAGACCAGTTGATAAAAAGATTTAAGGCAGACAGACAGGATATTGCAGCACTAAATGAATTCCAAAGGGTGAGGAACAGAGTGCAGAGGCTTATAAAAGGCGCAAAGGCAAGACACTATTGCTCAAAGATCGAAGAGTACAAGAATAACCCTAGAAAGCTCTGGCAACAACTCAAACAGTTGGGGTATAGCCATAAACCCGTAGATAGATCTAACATAGTTCTAAATGTCGATAACGAGGTATGCCACGAAACAACTAAAGTGGCAAATTGTTTTAATTCATACTACACAACTGTCGCATCAACACTAGTAAGTAAGCTACCAGCTGCATCAAATACCTTTAACACAGACTCTGATAAATTTAAAACATACTATACCAATAAAGGAGTAACTCCAAACAGTTGTCAACTAGTAAGTGTATCTCATGACTTCGTGCAAAAAGAACTAAGCAGGTTAAACCCAATTAAGAGCACCGGCCCAGATAACATCCGGTCTAAGTTCCTAAAAGATGGTGCCTCTGAACTGGCAATCCCCATTGCTCACATAATAAATTTGTCCATCACCACTAATACAGTGCCAGATGGGTTCAAGGAGGCCAGAGTTACTCCTATCTTCAAGAAAAATAGTAGGTCTGATGTCAGCAACTATAGGCCTGTTAGTATACTCAGTGTAATATCCAAAATTCTAGGGAGGGCGGTGTACTATCAAGTAGTTAAATATCTTAGTGACAACAACATTCTTCATAGTTACCAATCAGGCTTTAGGAGATCTTACTCAACCGACACCTCCCTAATTAATCTGATGGATTACATGAGAACTGAAATGTCTATAGGGAACCTCATAGGAATGGTAACTTTAGACTTGCAAAAGGCCTTCGATACTGTCAACCACAATATATTATGTAAGAAACTTCAAGCTATCGGCATAGGTTCCACAGACTGGTTTAAGTCCTATCTTAGCAACAGGAAACAAATTGTCAAAATCAACAAAACGGAATCAGAACCACTGCCGATAGCATGTGGAGTTCCCCAAGGTAGTATTCTGGGTCCTTTATTATTCCTGTGTTATGTAAATGATATGCCCATCAGTGTCAAGTGCAAACTCCTACTGTATGCAGATGACAGTGCTCTGTTAGTGTCAGGTAAAGACCCACAAGATATATCTAATGTATTAACACTGGAACTGGAGTCCTGCAGCAAATGGTTAGTAGACAACAAACTATTGTTACACCTAGGAAAACAGAAGCCATACTCTTTGGCACGAAATATAAACTGAGCAGGGTAAATAATTTTAATGTCCGGTGTAATGGGAATCCATCACTTCAGTTTCCTCAGTAAAATATCTGGGAATCCCCTTTGACCCATGCATGTCAGGAGAATTGATAGGGAACAGTGTAGTAAAGAAAGCGAATGCCAGACTGAAGTTCCTCTACAGACAAGCACAGTGTCTACCTACTGAGGCTCGCAGGACCCTATGTCTAGCCCTTATACAATGTCATATGGACTACGCTTGCTCTTCATGGTACTCTGCCTTGACAAAAAACTGAAAGATAAGCTGCAAATCACCCAGAACAAAATGGTAAGATTCATCCTGGACCTGGGACCAAGAGAGCATGTAGGCCAGGATGAATTACAACAATTGGATATGCTGAATATTGAAGACAGAGTAAAACAACTTAAATTAAATCAAGTTTATAAAATTGCTCACAAACAGTGTCCAGAATATCTTGCTGCCAATTTTGTCAAGGCTGGGAACCAAAGCAGTCATAGTACTAGGGGGAGAGAGCACAACTTTGTAGTACCCACAGTCAGTGGCCAGGCTTCAAACACCTTTTATTGTACAGCAATAAAGGAATGGAACAGACTGCCTGCACATGTCAAAGGCAGTCATAGCATGAGCCAGTTCAAGAAGAGAACCAAAAAGTACCTAATGAATGTAGCGACAGAAAGGGAGGAGAATGATTTTTATTTTTAGTTAACACACATGTATATGTAAATAACTCTTTTACCTTATTCCTAGTATACATATATCCTTTATAATATAATGACATATATATCCTACAATGTAAAAATTAAGTATAAAAAGGACCCCAATGGAAATAAGTCACTCTGTCTGACTTTTTTGGGTTATCCTAGGTTCTCTACACATATGCTGCTATGTATGATAATGTATGTAAATGTATTTGTGTATACCTGAATAAACTTACTTACTTACTTACTTACTTACTTACTCTCTCTCTCTCTCTCTCTCTCTCTGTCTCTCTTCTCTCTCTCTCTCTCTCTCTCTCTCTCTCTCTCTCTCTCTCTCTCTCTCTCTCTCTCTCTCACACACACACACACCGCTGGTTAGGTTAAGTAAGGTTTGTCAGGAAAACCTCTTTAAGGGAGACTCCTTGTTGCGGTAAAGAGGCTATCGGTCTGAGGAATTGGACCTTTTGGTCTTCTTCCTACGAGCGAACCTAATTACCCCCCAATCTTTCCTTCCCTATCCCATTCCCCCCCTTTTCCCCTTCCTCCCCCTCCCCTTTTCCCTCTGGCATTACGGTTTCTAGGTAGGGGGAAGTGTGCTGAGGTTCATCCCACTCCATGGGGTCCCTCGGGGTTAGTTAGTTAGTTTAATATCTTTATTATGCACCCCATACCCATCCTGTGGGCGGTAGTCAAAAGATTACAGAGGTACATAATGGGTCCAGGGACTGGGCCTCAAAGTTTTGATAGCTGAGCAAGTTACAAAGGTAATGAACTCAGGTAGATCTGGTCACAATCATGACAAGTTACGAAGGTATTTACAGATTACAGAGGTATGTAATGGGTCCAGAGACTGGGCCCCAAAGTTTTGATAGCTGAACAAGGTACAAAGGTAATGAACTCACAAGTTACAAAGGTAATGAATCATGTAAGTAAGTAAATTTACTGGCTCGGGGGTGGAGTAGTTTACCGTGGAATCTGAATTGTCTGAAGGTGCCCTGCTTCCTTCCCGGATTTCCGAGAAGTGGGCAGGGTGTCCTGCAGAAGGTGGGTGTATCTCCTGAGGCTGCCTGTCGGTTCTGGGAGGTGGCACCCAAAGGAGGTATACTTTGTGGCGGATTTCCGACTGCCCTCTCTTTTGTCCACCGAGGTGGCTCAGTGGATGTGAGGTTGCTATCCCGGAGCACTGGTTTACTGGCATGAAGGGTAGGGTATGGCAAGGGTTAAACGCTACATCTACACTGCTAGTGGGCTCGAGGCCCTCTTAGATGATAGGTGGAACTTACAGCCCTTCCATGCCTTCTAGTGACTGTCCCTCCACTATCCCTCTTTTTTTTTCTTTCCTTCTTTCTTTTTTCATTAAAATAACAAGAAAGAAGCATCACTATCACGGAGTCTTCATTCGGTGATAATTCTCCTCCTCCCAGGCCCCTTTCTGTTCCCACATCCTGTTCTGATCCGGCTTCATTATTAGACTATTCTCTAGACTCTTCTCATACCATCTTCTGCAGGTGACGCTTCGTCACCTGGGTTTTCGGATCGCCCACCTACTTCGGGTCGGGCCACCCATGCTACTACTCCTAACCATTCCAGACCATCTATTGACAATGGTTCTTCGATGTCCACCCAAAAACGACCTACGTGACACCCACTTCCTTTGTGCACTGCGTTTACGAGTACGCAGTGGACTAAATTCTTTTCCCTACAACCGACATCAACTAATTATCTTTCTGACAAAAGTATTGGTAAAGCCCTGTTATGACACGTTGGCCAAAACATATCCTTTCACGCTCTTCAAGCTCGTGATCTTTCCCATATTACTTCCATAGATAACATCCCAGTTAAAGTTTACAAGCATGCTACTCTCAATTCTTGCAGTGGTATGGTGGTTTTACCGCGTACCATATTACAGAGCGATTTTCTGTCCTGTGGTGATGATATTTTGGAGCAATTAGGACCTTCCTATTCTAAAAGTGGATACATATGTCCAGCCTGCTCGCGGGCGGAGGTGCTTTCCCAGTAACATTGCCTGCTTAACCTTCGACTGTCATGTACTCCCTTTCCTCCGTTTGCGGGCCATCGCCTAGAAGTCCGTAAAGTGATCCCTACTCCCAACAGTGCCGAAATTTCTGGCACTTTGTACACCCCGCTAAATACTGCAGATCTGTGGCGGAGTGCCCAGTCTGCAGTGCCGCAGATCATTCCAATACATAACAAAAAAAGGCACAATACCGTGACTGGAACAATACACAAATAATCCGCACATAGAAGAGAGGAGCTTACAATGACGTTTTGGTCCGACTTGGACCATGGTCCAAGTCGGACCGAAACGTTGTCGTAAGCTCCTCTCTTCTATGTGCGGGTTATTTGTGTAATGCCAATACATCTTGCAGCCTTCCCCCCACTTGTCACAATTGCAATGAACTTCATCCTTCCTTCTCCCGCCGTTGTCAGGTCTATCATAATGAACGAATTTCTCCGTTGTCTTAAGGAGAGCGAAGGCCTTACTTATGCTATGGCTATCTCGGCTCCGCCTTCAAGGGAATTTTCCTCGTATTCCTTATTCGTGAGTAGCTAAGAGACCTCCAACCATGGCGGTTCCCCCACCTACAAGCTCCTCCAGTGTCGTGTCTTCCGGGGTCACCCCATCTCTAATTCTTTTACGGTTTTATCCTCTGAAACCCCCACCTCCTTACCTCTTCCCACCTCTACCCCTTCTTGCCCGCTAGTTTCTCAGGATACAAGACCTAGCATGCCTACATCTTCACGCCTATCACTTGCGAAGTTAAACCTGTCTCATAAATCTGTCTCTTCCCATTCCTCCAGTGCTTACAATTCCCCAACAGTTTTCCTTTTCGGCCTCAGTGCCTGGTTCTCACCCCCTTTCTAACTCTCACACATAGGTGGAGGTTCACCCCCTCGTGTAGTCCCCTCTTCTGTTAACCTCCAGTCTTCCCCAATTACTTCCCACCCTCCTTCCTCTTCTGTTCCACTGCAGGATTCTTCTACCCCCGACAGCACTTCTTTCCAGGTTCATACTTCCCTCCCCTGTCAGACCTCTTTGATTCCCTCCATAGTCTCCCCGATCTCTACTTGCTCTACCTCACCTGTCTCTGAAATCATGGCATTGGCATCTTCCTTATCCACTGAGACACTTGACACTATCTCAAACTATATTGAAGAGACTAAACCCTCGATGAACACCGACGCATCTCCTTCTACCCATTCACAGCATTCTGATTCCTCCTTGCTTACACGCTTATCATTACCTCCACACGTTGACTTCACTGACCCTAATAGCCCATAGATTTTACCGCTTCTTATTGTTGGCTTACCTGTCTTTGTAAATAATGACTTATTTACAATGGAATATTCATGGCCTCAGGTAATCAGGGAGAGCTCCAGGTGTTACTTTCCCAGTTTTCCCCAGTATGTGTTGGGTTACAAGAATCCAAAATTCATTCAGCTGTTATTCGTCCCATTTCGGGCTATGTGCTGTTACATTCTTCTGATCCCTTTCCTGATGAGTCATTTAATGAGAGCGCACTTCTTGTGCGCATTGGTATACCTTATCAACAGGTCTTTGTTCATTCTCTGGTGCATTATACTGCAGCCAATATTTATTTGCACAGATGGTATACAGTTTGCTCTCTATATCTCTCCGCTTCCCCTGCATTCTATATCTCGGATATTGCGTTCTTGATCTCTTCTCTACTGCCACCCATCTTGTTAGGTGATTTTAACGCTCACCATCATCTTTGGGGAGGGTCCCACTGTGACTCTCGTGGTGATCAGTTAGAGACTCTTCTCACTTCTCATCCTCTTCATGTTTTAAATACGGGTGCTCCCACCCATTTTGACTCACACTGTCTCTCTCTTGCATTGATCTTTCTATCTGCTCCTCATCAATTGCACTTGATTACGCTTGGTCTGTTCTCCCGGATTTCCACGACAGTGATCACTTTCCTATTCTTAATTCTACTACATATTCCCGACCGTCTCGTAACCCTCATTGGCAATTTGGACGAGCGAATTGGGACTTATACTCTCATCTTACCGCTTTTTGTGAGGACCCTTCTTCGTCCTCTATTGATGAGCTGGTGCACCAATTTTCGCCTTAGTTTTGACTGCAGCATCATGTTCTATTCATCAAACCTCAGGCAGGCATTCTCAGACATGCATGCCTTGGTGGTCTCCTGCGTGTGCCCATGCGGTGCATTTGAAACGCGCTGCGTGGGGTCGATATTGGTATAATCGAACCTTGGATCCTCTCTTGGATTTTAAGCGAGCAAGGGCAGTAGCTCGCCGTGTCATACGCGACGCTAAGCGCACTTGTTGGCAAGACTATGTGTCTACCATTACCTCAACTTTCCCTATGAGTGCGGTTTGGAAGAAGGTACGGAAGTTGTGTGGCAAGTACTCTCTGGACCCAGCTCCTGTTTTGTGGGTTGCTGGTGTTAGTGTTGTGGAACCTCTCGAAGTTGCCACGGAAATCGGGAACTATTTTGTTCGCTGGTTGACATGGAAATCTCACATTTCCTCTTTGAAAGCAACTGCCATGGTCGACTGAATCTCCTTAAAATTCTTGCGCATCGTTCATGGGGAGCAGATCGACGAACTCTCCTCCGTTTGCATTCCACCCTAGTCTTGTCCAAGCTGGATTATGGAGACCAAGTCTATTCTACAGCTTCTCATTCCACTCTTTCTAAGTTAGATCTCCTTTATCTTCAAGGTCTGCGTTTATGCCTTGGTGCCTTTCATTCATCCTCTGTTGAAAGCCTCTATTCTGAGGCAAATGTTCCTTCCCTAGCTGATCGTCGTGATGCTCATTGCCTTCATTACTTTGTCCGTGCTCATGACCTTCATGTTCCGTCTATGTATAGGTTGGTCTCTGATGTTAGTAAAAGCCCATTATTTGTTTGACGCCCCTTCTTACTCCGACGTTTTCTCTTCATCTTCACTCACTTTGGTCCTTTCTCCAGTTACCTCCCTTGTATGTTCATTCCACGTCTGCCTTTTCCCTTCCCCCTTGGGAGGTTCCGAGGGTTTGTGTCTATTCTCCCCTACTGCCGTGTGCCAAAGCTCTCCTACCTAAGACTGCTTCTCGCCCTCTTTTCTTGATCACTTACGGTCGCATGCTCATGTCATTGCTGTTTATACAGATGGTTCTGAGTCTTCTGACGGTGTTGGGTTTGCAGCTGTGTTCCCTATCGATGTTGTCCGAGGTCATTTGTTAGACTCGGGTAGTATTTTTACTGCAGAGTTGTATGCCAGCCTCATACCACTTCTCTGTATTACATATATGTCTCCTTCGACGTTTGCAATCATTTCAGATTCCCTCAGTGCTTTACAAGATATTAAACAGTTTGATTCCCCTCATCCATTAGTCCTTCGCATTCAACTATGGTTACGCCGTTTGGCTAGCAAAACCAAAGACGTCATTTTCTGTTGGGTCCCTGGACACGTTGATGTGCAGGGAAATGAACAAGTGGATGCTGCTGCGTGGTCAGCGGTGCATGACCTTCCGACAATGGTGGTCGGGCATGTACCATAACAAATTGCACTCTATTAAACCGCTTTTAGGTTTGTGGCAATCTTCTTACCACCGTTGCCGCACTCGGGAGACTGCGCTCTCCCGTTCTCCCGTCTCCGCATTGGCCATACTTGCCTTATCCATGGGTATTTCATGGAACGACACCCTATTCCTCTCTGTGAGGTTTGTCAGTCCCTCTTTCGGTTCTTCACTTTCTTGTAGATTGCCTGGTTTACCAGCGAGCTTGCAGGATTTACCTCCAACGCCGCTGCCACCCTACCATTCTTACCTTATCTTCTCTTCTTGCAGATGGCCCTGCCTTTGACTTGCGATTACTTTTTGACTTTTTGTCAGCAACTACTTTACTTTACGAACTTTGACACATAACCCTTAGCATCCCTTTCACCCCTTTTCTCCCCTCGCCTCTGATTCCCTCTACACCTAGCTGTTTATAGTCTCAGCACTATTTTCTACCCGCACTATTTTCTAGGACCCGATGCGGGTCCTAGTCATATGATGACCCGCAGCTGAGCTTTTGGTCATATGACCGAGGCCTTCCACTGGTTAAACCCGTCCACCGATTTAAAAAATATATTTATAATTATAACCATTAGATACTAAAAATCACACTGCTGGGGATCCTACATTCTACATTGATGATACCAACCACTGACTACTGCTATATGAACTCTTTTTCTCTACTTCTTTTAACGTAGAGATTCCATATGTATTTCATAAGTGTATCCATCACCCAACCAGTTAATTAAATGATTATTGTATTTCTTATCGAAACACATGAAGAGGACACTCTTGAGGTTACCTTATACTTTTTTGAATATCTTAAAATAGTTTCCTTAAAATAGGACTTTTTTAATGTAAGCAGTAAAGCAGACCCTAAAGTACCTGGCTATGAATTCCTAGTGATGAAAAGCGTACTCTTATGTGCAAGTTTCCTAACACTTGCTCCTGCGGACCAATTAGCAGAATTGCTCAAATAACCTGCCCTACACTTGTCTAGAAATTTCACCTCCAGATTCATGACTTTCTTTCAGCCTTAGGGGTTGGCTCATCAATAGCGGTTGCTCTCGCTTGAGGGCCATACTTGCACCACCCCACAAACACACGTGTACGGTAGGACACGAACAGTAACTGGACACGACCGACACGAACAGTAACTGGACACGACCAACACGAACAGTAACTGGACAATGCCTGAGTGAGTGGAGGATTGGCGGGCTGCCGGTTGAGAGGGTAAGAGGGAGGGTAGTAGGGAAGCAGTGGGAAGCGTTTTCCATTACTTTTTTTCCACATTTGTTTGGTAAATATGATTGGGGCGGCTGGGCATTCGCGAATGTTCGAAGCTCGCGAAAGTGGAGGGCTAGCTGTAGATAACCAAGCGAAAGTTGACTGTTATCGGTCGCATCCTAGGGAAGAGGACCTAAGATCACCATTGAAAATAAGTCAATTATTAGCTTTCCTGGGTTACCCTTAGTTATCAAGCCTCTGGAATAAATAATCCTAATAAATCCTTCTTATGGTTGTTTTGGTTGTAGAACGCTGTGTTGAGCGGGCTGCCATACCTGGGTATGTGGATCTTCAGCTTAGTGGTGAGCTTGATCGGGGACACACTACGTAAGAAGGCCATCCTCTCCACCCAGACTGTCAGGAGGGTCGCCAACACCATCGGTAAGACTTGTGTATCTCCAACACTACACCAGAACCTCTCACATTATACTATGACCTCTCACACTACACCAGGACCTCTCACACTACACCAGGACCTTTCACACTACACCAGGACCTCTCACACTACACCAGGACCTCTCACACTACCCCAGGACCTCTCACACTACACCAGGACCTCTCACACTATACCAGGACCTCTCACACTACACCAGGACCTCTCACACTACACCAGGACCTCTCACACTACACCAGGACCTCTCACACTACACCAGGACCTCTCACACTACACCAAGATCTCTCACATTACACTAGAACCTCTCACATTACACTAGGACCTCTCACATTACACTAGGACCTCTTACATTATACTAGAACCTCTCACATTACACCAGGACCTTTCACATTACACTAGGACCTCTCACATTACACTAGGACCTCTCACATTACACTAGAACCTCTCACATTACACTAGAACCTCTCACATTACACTAGAACTTCTCACACTACACCAGGATCTCTCACATTACACCAGGACCTCTCACATTACACTAGGACCTCTCACACTACACCAGAATCTCTCACACTACACCAGAACCTCTCACACTACACCAGAAACTCTCACACTACACCAGAACCTCTCACACTACACCAGAACCTCTCACACTACACCAGAATCTCTCACACTACACCAGAACCTCTCACACTACACCAGAACCTCTCACACTACACCAGGAACTCTCACACTTCACCAGTACCTCTCACACTATACCAGAACCTCTCACACTACACCAGAATCTCTCACACTACACCAGAACCTCTCACACTACACCAGAATCTCTCACACTACAAAAGAACCTCTCACACTACACCAGGACCTCTCACACTACACCAGGACCTCTCACACTACACCAGGACCTCTCACACTACACCAGAACCTCTCACACTACACCAGAACCTCTCACACTACACCAGAATCTCTCACACTACACCAGAACCTCTCACACTACACCAGAACCTCTCACACTACACCAGAAACTATCACACTACACCACGAACTCTCACACTACACCAGAACCTCTCACACTACACCAGAACCTTTCACACTACACCAGAACCTCTCACACTACACCAGAACCTCTCACACTACACCAGAATCTCTCACACTACACCAGAACCTCTCACACTACACCAGAACCTCTCACACTACACCAGAAACTATCACACTACACCAGAACCTCTCACACTACACCAGAACCTCTCACACTACACCGGAAACTCTCACACTACACCACGAACTCTCACACTACACCAGAACCTCTCACACTACACCAGAACCTCTCACACTACACCAGAAGCTCTCACACTACACCAGAACCTCTCACACTACACCAGAATCTCTCACACTACACCAGAACCTCTCACACTACACCAGAACCTCTCACACTACACCAGGAACTCTCACACTTCGCCAGTACCTCTCACACTACACCAGAACCTCTCACACTACACCAGAATCTCTCACACTACAAAAGAACCTCTCACACTACACCAGGACCTCTCACACTACACCAGGACCTCTCACACTACACCAGGACCTCTCACACTACAAAAGAACCTCTCACACTACAAAAGAACCTCTCACACTACACCAGGACCTCTCACACTACACCAGGACCTCTCACACTACACCAAAACCTCTCACACTACACAAGAATCTCTCACACTTCACCAGAACCTCTCACACTACACCAGAACCTTTCACACTACAAAAGAACCTCTCACACTACAAAAGAACCTCTCACACTACACCAGGACCTCTCACACTACACCAGAACCTCTCACACTACACCAGGACCTCTCACACTACACCAGGACCTCTCACACAACACCAGGACCTCTCACACTACACCAGAACCTCTCACACTACAACCCTTTTACACTACGGCCTCCATACACTACTCTAGTCCTCTCATAAATAAGAGGATCTTTCACAATACTCCAGCCTTCTCGCACTCCTGAGCCCTCCCCCTCACGCTACTCCAGCCCTCTCATATTTTGTGCCTTCCACACTGAAGCTCCTCCCTTCCCACTCCGATGTTTTCTATCCTCCACTCACATGGCTGAGACTGCTATATATATATATATATATATATATATATATATATATATATATATATATATATATATATATATATATATTTATATATATATATATATATATATATATATATATATATATATATATATATATATATATATATATATATATCGTGCCGAATAGGTAAAACTGGTCAATTAGCAAGAACTCATTTAAAATTATGTCCTTTCTGAAATTTTCTCTTATACGTTTAAAGATATATTTTTTTCATTTATGTTAATGTAAAATTTAGTAATTTTGTACCAAAAGAACTTTAGAAAACTTACTTAACCTTATTATATAAAGTGCAATTTTATTTAGCCTAATCCAAGTAAATATATTTTAGATAAATTTACAATAATTTACTAATAAACAAACTAAAATATATTTAATTGTGTACCTAATAAAGTCGCTATGTTATATTTACAATTTGTCTACCTCTCCTTCAGGACACGTAGGGCCAGCTGTGTGTTTGCTATGCCTCGTTTTGGTGGAGTGTGACCTAGTTGCGACTATTGTTCTATTCTTCACAGCGATCACTCTACAAGGTGCAATTTACTCAGGGTTTATGGTCAACCATGTGGACATCGCGCCCAACTTTGCTGGCACTCTCTTCGGTATTACAAATGCTGTTGCCACGATACCAAGCTTCGTCGCCCCCTTGACTGTGGGAGCCCTCACCAATAACAAGGTTGGTGAGACGACATTGTGCCATAAATACTCCACTGTAATGACTAGTTGATTATTTCTTTATAGTCGTTGGAAGCATTAAACTTGCCCGGGAATGGGAAGCAATCAGTTTTAATCCAAAGGGAAGAATAGCTCTAATTCTTTGGATCCAGAGCCCTTCACCAATATCAGGTCCATCTTCAAATTAAATAAGGAGCATCAAATATTTTCATATCAATTATTGTTCTCATAGCCTAACGAACAGATGAACACAAACTTAGTGTTCGCTCTGTACCAACAATATTTTGTTTGGTATATTAGCAACCAAGTGTTCCGTTAAAACATCTGCTGGATGTGAAGGACTTGCCTAGTATGGGCCAACAGGCCTGCTGCAGTGTTCCTCCTTTCTTATGTTCTTATGTTCTTATGAACGAAACACTTGTGTAACATTTGTTAAGAATCTTTATTCTGGAAACGCTTCGCCACGCAGTGACTTCTTCAGTCTACTGCAGAGAAAGGTGGAAGACGAGGGGGAAGTTTGAGGTAATCAGTCCCTCAGCCTGGAGTTGATGTGTTCAATCCACTAACCCTGACGAAATACTGCCTTCCATGCGATAATATCTGAGTGTCGCATCTGATTACTTTCAACGGTTCAACCTGGAAACTTGATAATGGAACTTCTGAGTCCCTACAAGTTAAATGTGCTTGTGTATTTTAGAACACTGGTCTCTCTGAGGTAACACAAGAACACCTCTTCGGTTTAGCTTGAATCCTGGTGTTTCTTAATGGAAGCCTTGAATTAGATTTAATCTGTGTATGTCCTAATTTGTCGTTTTTTATTAAAGAAACTGGAATATTATTTTCCATATGAAAATAATCACTTAACATCTTCATTAATATTTAACTGCATTACAAACTTGTACTGATTTATGCCAGTAGCATGCATCGAGGTACAGGGGACTGTACCTCGATGCACGCGTGTACCTCGATGCTCGCGTGTACCTCGATGCACGCGTGTACCTCGATGCTCGCGTGTACCTCGATGCTCGCGTGTACCTCGATGCTCGCGTGTACCTCAAAGATTTGTTAAGTTATATCATGAATTAAGGAAAGATCTTGGACTTCACCTTACGAAAACAGACAAAGCAAATGCGATAGTAATTATGGACAAAGTAGATTATAGGTGAAAAATAAATATATCAGGAGACAGGGAAACTCACGTGCCTCTTAATAGCTGATGCATCTTATAAAACTGATAAAACATTTTTTGGTTTAAGTTGTCTATGTGCAAATTTCTCAAAAATTTTAACGTAATTGTTGTAATTGTTGGATTCTGTTCAATAACTGGGGAATGCATTTTCTGGTGTCCTTCAAACTTTTATTACTGATGTGTTTTTTCAAACTATGTTTTGGCTTGATTTTGGGATATTTTTAATAATTATTTGCCGATTCCATTAAACAAACTAGTTCCCGTTAGAGAAGTGGAGAATGTCTTTTTGGAGCGGCTTTAAACCTTCGACTCTAGTGAATCTTATTTAGAGGGAAGTTTGTATTTATTTTGGTTTATGTAGGAGCCAATTTGACATTTTTCATGAAAAAATGTGATAAGTGAAAATACAGGTTTTCATGTAATATTTTGTGAATGACTCATCCGACTAGTTTTATAATTTCAATGCTAATAACTTAATAATGCAACTTCTGGTAAGCTTCAAACTTAAAGTGCAGGTGTATTTTGGAATATTGATATCGCTGAGATACCTATAGAATGCCTCATCAGATCGGCTTTAAACGTTCAAAGCTGGCGTTTCTTAGTGAAAATATTGAATTAATTTTTGCCTATAAGTTAGAATGCGCTTTTTTTTTTACTGAAGAAATTGGAATGACTCAAGAAATCGTAAAGAAACGAATGCAAACAAACCTGGAGTTTTAAGACTCACTCGCTATAAGTTCGATGTATACCCCGTTGGGGTTTATATTTCACGTTTGGTCGCCTTTATATTTAGCATCACGCTGATGCTGCCATCTCGCGGCCATAGGCCTACCGAGCTCAGCCTGCACCACCCTCTCTCTCTGCCTCACTTGGCGCCACCTCATCCTAGAGACAACAAGTGTACTTCCTCTCTCTCCCTCGCGAGCTTGGGGATCCTGGCATGACCTCCAGGGCAACTTAAACCCACTGCCTGTAATCAAGTACCCAATAAAGTAACATGTCGCCTCAAGAGTATTCATTCTCCACCAACAACAAGAAATGTAATATCAGTCCCCGCCCGTGGTGTGGTTTGAAATTGGGATATTAGTATCGATGAGATCAATTTTGAATGTCTCTTCTAGTTCTCATCAGTTTTATAGCACTAATATTTAACTGCTTTAGAAACTTACGCGGCGCTTTGAAGTATTTCCATCTCGTGAATTGTTAGTTTGGGCTAAGTAATATCAGGACAATTCTCGGATCGCGCAGCGACCAAAAAAAATATGTTCGTTATTATATATATAGAGATTTTCCAACGCTGCGTCAACATTGTTATCCTACGTCAAACGTTTAACACATAACTACTAATCCTAGTTTGTTAGTTTGATATCTTTATCATGCAGCCCATACCCATCCTGTGGGCGGTAGTCAAAAGATTACAGAGGTACATAATGGATCCAGGGACTGGACCTCAAAGTTTGATAGCTGAGCAAGTTACAAAGGTAATGAACTCAGATGGTCACAATCATGACAAGTTACAAAGGTATTTGCAGATTACAGAGGTATATATAGGGTCCAGAGACTGGGCCCCAAAGTTTTGATAGCTGAACAAGGTACAATGGTAATTAATTCACTAGTTACAAGGTAATGAATCATGTAAGTAAATTTACTTACGTCTGTACATGGTTGCACTCATGAACAAATTATAAAGCAATGAGCAATCTATTAGTCTACACCCAGCCACAACTGTAATGAGTTATTGGTGCAAATTTTAATTGTTGGGTCACACACACACATATACATATACACATACATATATACACACACACATACACACACATACATGTATATAAATACACACATACACATATATACATACACACATACACATATATACATACACACACACACACACACACACACACACACACACACACACACACACACACACGTGTCAATGCTTTATTTACAGGGAGCAAAGTCAGGGTATTTTTCCAGAATGGTCTGTAATATACCACTGTGGATAAAATACTTTGACATATCTTGAACATTTCTGAGTGAGTTGTCTCTGAATTCATTAATTTTGTCGCACTCCAGTACATGTTGACGCAGGGTGTGACAATAATCTAATCCTATACCAAACGTTTAACACATATCTACTAATCCTATACCAAACGTTTAACACATATCTACTAATCCTATACCAAACGTTTAACACATATCTACTAATTCTACAGCAAACGTTTGGTCAGTGGCGCAAGGTGTTCTACATATCGGCTGGAATGTACATAGCAGATGCAATCTTCTTTTTAGTCTTCGCCTCTGGAACGGAGCAGGCATGGAACAAGGTGACGGAGGCTAGCAAGAACACTGTGAAAGACACCACTGAAGCCTCCAGATCTCACCCTCATGTAGACAAGACTCCCCCAGCCACACCCCTGAAGGAGTTCAACAACAGCACTCTCACAAAAAAAGCTTACGACGTATATGTTGTGGACACTACCTTCCATAATACCTTCCACAACAAAGCCTTCCAAAAAGACTAACTACCCTGCCAGTACCTCTCCATCATGGAATATATACACTAGTTATTAGGTTTAAAGCCAGTTGATTACTTTTTGGTCATTAAAACTGTATGTAAATATGTTAGGTAAAACGACAGAAGTTCAGCTACTGCATTAGTTGCATTTGTGTCCTTTTACCTAACATATTGTCGGTAATTCTACCAACATTAATATAATCTGTGTGTAAAGAGTTCATAACCAGTTATAGTTACTTTTTATCTCTTAAATAAGGAATAAATATCAGTGTATATACAGAGACATATACTTCCCTGTATATATAATGTTGTTGGGTATTCGCACATACGTACACACGTTCACAAGTATATAATACACACAGACACACAATATATATACATGCAAAACAACCACTGTGAAAAAATAGTGAATTCCAAGCGCTTTCGTAATTTCTTACATTTTTAATTAACTCAAAAACAAACAGAACGACAAAAGACTTATAAGACGGAGATGACACCTCAGGGTCAGCATCTGACACCTCACTCATTCCTTTATGAAGATGGTCAAGGACTTGTCCAACATTGCTTAATTCTTCCCAAATTTTATTATAAATGAATCTAATTTGTATAATTCTAAACCAATGTTCATATTAAAATCGAAATTATTTTTTATGAAACTTGATTCAATTATATTTTTCTCAAGCATAGACCTTCATTCATACAATTTTCTCGGCCTTTTGAAAATCAATTGGATAGTTAAAATCTCTCACTTTTAATGTGGCAGGTGTTTTACACTGTCAGTGGCAGGTGTTTTACACTGCCAGTGGCAGATGTTTTACACTGCCAATGGTAGTTGTTTTACACTGCCAGTGGCAGGTGTTTTACACTGCCAGTGGCAGGTGTTTTACACTGCCAGTGGCAGGTGTTTTACACTGCCAGTGGCAGGTGTTTTACACTGCCAGTGGCAGGTGTTTTACACTGCCAGTGGCAGGTGTTTTACACTGCCAGTGGCATGGTGTTTTACACTGCCAGTGGCAGTGTTCACTGCCAGTGGGTGTTTACACTGCGGCAGGTGTTTTAAAGTGCCAGTAGGAGGTGTTTTACACTGCCAGTGGCAGGTATTTTACACTGCCAGTGGAAGGTGTTTTACACTGCCAGTGGGAGGTGTTTTACACTGCCAGTGGGAGGTGTTTTACACTGCCAGTGGAGGTGTTTTACACTGCCAGTGGAGGTGTTTTACACTGCCAGTGGGAGGTGTTTTACACTGCCAGTGGGAGGTGTTTTACACTGCCAGTGGGAGGTGTTTTACACTGCCAGTGGGAGGTGTTTTACACTGCCAGTGGGAGGTGTTTTACACTGCCAGTGGGAGGTGTTTTACACTGCCACTGGGAGGTGTTTTACACTGCCAGTGGAAGGTGTTTTACACTACCAGTGGGAGGTGTTTTAAATTGGATTGCCAGTGGCAGGTGTTTTACACTGCCAGTGGGAGGTGTTTTACACTGCCAGTGGCAGATGTTTTACACTGCCAGTGGGAGGTGTTTTACACTGCCAGTGGAAGGTGTTTTACACTGCCAGTGGGAGGTGTTTTACACTGCCAGTGGCAGGTGTTTTACACTGCCAGTGGAAGGTGTTTTACACTGCGAGTGGAAGGTGTTTTACACTGCCAGTGGCAGGTGTTGTACACTGCCAGTGGCAGGTGTTTTACACTGCCAGTGGCAGGTGTTTTACACTGCCAGTGGAAGGTGTTTTACACTGCCAGTCGAAGGTGTTTTACACTGCCAGTGGCAGGTGTTTTACACTGCCAGTGGCAGGTGTTTTACACTGCCAGTGGGAGGTGTTTTACACTGCCAGTGGGAGGTGTTTTACACTGCCAGTGGCAGGTGTTTTACACTGCGAGTGGAAGGTGTTTTACACTGCCAGTGGCAGGTGTTTTACACTGCCAGTGGAAGGTGTTTTACACTGCCAGTGGCAGGTGTTTTAAATTGGATTGCCAGTGGAAGGTGTTTTACACTGCCAGTGGCAGGTGTTTTACACTGCCAGTGGCAGATGTTTTACACTGCCAGTGGGAGGTGTTTTACACTGCCAGTGGAAGGTGTTTTACACAGCCAGTGGGAGGTGTTTTACACTGCCAGTGGCAGGTGTTTTACACTGCCAGTGGAAGGTGTTTTACACTGCGAGTGGAAGGTGTTTTACACTGCCAGTGGCAGGTGTTTTACACTGCCAGTGGAAGGTGTTTTACACTGCCAGTGGAAGGTGTTTTACACTGCCAGTGGCAGGTGTTTTACACTGCCAGTGGGAGGTGTTTTACACTGCCAGTGGAAGGTGTTTTACACTGCCAGTGGGAGGTGTTTTACACTGCCAGTGGCAGGTGTTTTACACTGCCAGTGGAAGGTGTTTTACACTGCGAGTGGAAGGTGTTTTACACTGCCAGTGGCAGGTGTTTTACACTGCCAGTGGCAGGTGTTTTACACTGCCAGTGGAAGGTGTTTTACACTGCCAGTGGAAGGTGTTTTACACTGCCAGTGGCAGGTGTTTTACACTGCCAGTGGGAGGTGTTTTACACTGCCAGTGGCAGGTGTTTTACACTGCCAGTGGAAGGTGTTTTACACTGCCAGTGGCAGGTGTTTTACACTGTCAGTGGAAGGTGTTTTACACTGCCAGTGGCAGGTGTTTTACACTGCCAGTGGTAGGTGTTTTACACTGCCAGTGGTAGGTGTTTTACACTGCCAGTGGGATGTGTTTTACACTGCCAGTGGGAGGTGTTTTACACTGTGAGTGGCAGGTGTTTTACATCGCCAGAGTGGCAGGTGTTTTACATCGCCAGAGTGGCACGTGTTTTACACCGCCAGAGTGGCACGTGTTTTACACCGCAGAGTGGCAGGTGTTTTACATCGCCAGAGTGGCAGGTGTTTTACATCGCCAGAGTGGCACGTGTTTTACACCGCCAGAGTGGCACGTGTTTTACACCGCCAGTGGCACGTGTTTTACACCGCCAGAGTGGCACGTGTTTTACACCGCCAGAGTGGCACGTGTTTTACACCGCCAGAGTGGCACGTGTTTTACACCGCCAGTGGCACGTGTTTTACACCGCCAGAGTGGCACGTGTTTTACACCGCCAGTGGCACGTGTTTTACACCGCCAGAGTGGCACGTGTTTTACACCGCCAGAGTGGCACGTGTTTTACACCGCCAGTGGCACGTGTTTTACACCGCCAGAGTGGCACGTGTTTTACACCGCCAGAGTGGCAAGTGTTTTACATCGCCAGAGTGGCACGTGTTTTACACCGCCAGAGTGGCACGTGTTTTACACCGCCAGGTGGCACGTGTTTACACCGCCAGTGGCACGTGTTTTACACCGCCAGAGTGGCAGTGTGTTTACACCGCCAGGTGGCACGTGTTTTACACCGCCAGAGTGGCACGTGTTTTACACCGCCAGAGTGGCACGTGTTTTACACCGCCAGAGTGGCACGTGTTTTACACCGCCAGTGGCACGTGTTTTACACCGCCAGAGTGGCACGTGTTTTACACCGCCAGAGTGGCAGGTGTTTTACACCGCCAGAGTGGCACGTGTTTTACACTGCCAGTGGCAGGTGTTTTACACCGCCAGAGTGGCAGGTGTTTTACACCGCCAGGGGGCACGTGTTTTACACGCCAAATGGCACGTGTTTTACACCGCCAGAGTGGCAGGTGTTTTACACCGCCAGAGTGGCACGTGTTTTACACCGCCAGAGTGGCAGGTGTTTTACACCGCCAGAGTGGCACGTGTTTTACACCGCCAGAGTGGCACGTGTTTTACACCGCCAGAGTGGCACGTGTTTTACACCGCCAGAGTGGCAGGTGTTTTACACCGCCAGAGTGCCACGTGTTTTACACCGCCAGAGTGGCACGTGTTTTACACCGCCAGAGTGGCAGGTGTTTTACAGATCTGAAGAACTTCGTTGTTCCCTTCACATTTATTTACTGTATATATCAGAGAGGGGAGCGCTAAACCAGGTGTCATACAGCACCTTGAGTAAATTGAGGTAATAAGATTTAAATAAGGAAAGGGCGGGCAGCTCCAATTACCTGGATCAAGTCCTTCGCCGGCACCAAGGTGCCAGCCTTCATCGTTACTGCACTCTAAATGAGTGATTTAGACACTGAAAAAAATTAGACACATGTGCAACATCTGGGTATCTTTATTGTAGACGTTTCGCCATCCAGTGGCTTTATCGATACAAATTCAAGGACATAATTGGAAGACAGAAGAACTATATACAAAAGATGAGTTGGTGTGAAGAGACTGATTACCTCATCTTTTGTATATATTTTTTCTGTCTTCCATTTATGTCCTTGAATTTGCATTGATAAAGCCACTGGAGGGCGAAACGTCTACAATAAAGATACCCAGATGTTGCACATGTGTCTAATTTATTCAGCCTGTCTGTGTTGTATATAGTTTATGTACGATTTAGAGACTGTTGCAGTTGATGACTGAGTCACTTGTGCAATACTTCGTTATATATATATATATATATATATATATATATATATATATATATATATATATATATATATATATATATATATATATATATATAATATTATATATATCAATAACTACACTACACTAGCCAGGGGTCGAACCCATGATGCTTTGGCCCGCCTCATGGTGAGCGAAAACACATGACGCTCTAGTCCACTGAACCACACAATCCTTAAGAGTAGCGCATCCAGTAGGACTGAATGTTGTACTCGCTACTTTGGATAGCGAAGAGAACAGATACTGCCCAGCCACCACCCCAAGAAGTGATGGTGGCAATTGTACGCTCCCAAAACTGTGGTACGCCCTTCACCAACCCATGGGAGATCACGGACGCACTCAGTGGCTCCCCTTCATGCAAGGTTTGTATTGATGGGTATCCAAAAGATACAAAGGCTTCCTTCCCTTCTACACTGCCAGCCCTTCTTGCACATAAATTTTCTGCTCAGTGTCATTGAAATGATAGGTATGAGGATATCTCTTGGTTGTGAGGTCCTCTCTTCAATCAATACAAAGGATACAGCCAAATAAAGGTATAGTAAGTTCAATTTAATCTCCGCAGTCTTTATAAATCACGAAATTCACTCTGAACTGCTTTCGAACAGTTGGGAGGAACCAGAGATGTTGGAGGTCTAGAACCTCTCGACTCATCCTTCCCATCTTATACTTTTCCTCTCTTGCGGTGCTGAAAGTGTACCTTTTTTCCAGCATGGTGAACTTTCCTGTCTTGGCAAAGTCAGATGTGTACTACCTGTAGAGTTTTCCATTCTGCAATCAACGATGGGATAACTTGCCCTAGTCCAGCTTCCTGCTACTTCTGCAAAGGGTCTCGAAAGATCAGGCAGGTGTTTTACACTGCCAGTGGCAGGTGTTTTACACTGCTAGTGGCAGGTGTTTTACACTGCCAGTGGGAGGTGTTTTACACTGCCAGTGGCAGGTGTTTTACACTGCTAGTGGCAGGTGTTTTACACTGTCAGTGGCAGGTGTTTTACACTGTCAGTGGCAGTGGCAGGTGTTTTACACTGTCAGTGGCAGGTGTTTTACACTGGCAGTGGCAGGTGTTTTACACTGCCAGTGGCAGGTGTTTTACACTGGCAGTGGCAGGTGTTTTACACTGGCAGTGGCAGGTGTTTTACACTGGCAGTGGCAGGTGTTTTACACTGCTAGTGGCAGGTGTTTTACACTGTCAGTGGCAGGTGTTTTACACTGGCAGTGTAAAACTCAGTGTCAAACTCAGCCCACATACAATCCATTTGCATATGTGAACTTTGAAACCGAGCTCTAGCTGTAGACCTTCCCCCCTCCGGGTGGCCCGGTGGTCTGGTGGCTTGAGCTCTCGCTTCACACACGGAGGGTCCGGGTTCGATTCCCGGCGGGTGGAAACATTTCGACGTGTTTCCTTACACCTGTTGTCATGTTCACCTAGCAGCAAATAGGTACCTGGGTTGTTAGTCGACTGGTGTGGGTCGCATCCTGGGGGACAAGATTAAGGACCCCAATGGAAATAAGACATACAGTCCTCGATGACGCACTGACTTTCTTGGGTTATCCTGGGTGGCTAACCCTCCGGGGTTAAAAATCCGAAGAAATCTTATCTTATCTTATCTTACCTCATCCACAGGTATCCCGGCTGACCCAGTACAGCCATGATTCAAGATGCTTTATTTCTCTGTAAAAAAATTGCAATGTGTGTTTTACATTTAAGGACTATAATTACAAAGTTGGCCGTTAGCATGCCTAGCATGCCTGGGCATGATAGGCATTTCGGGCAGACTTAATACTAGTTCTTAATCTATATTACAAATTACATATGAATACAAATTTCAAATGATTAAATAGATTTACAATAGTGAGGTAGTTCAGGATAACTAGATTGTATCACAAATTGCAAATTAGTACAAATTTCAAGTGATGTTAAAACTCTATGACGGTAAAATCCAACCTCCCAGTTTTAAACTAATTTTTGGCTCTGATTGTACTCATGCCTCCCCAGAGGATAGTTTTCCAAAGGCTTAGCAACATCTTGCAGTATCTACGGACTAGATATCGCCATCGACGGTAACTGCTCAATCTCCCCCGCATCTACGAATCTCTTCTTCAGATCTCCCAAGCCTCAATGAATTCTCTGCCTGATTTAGAGCTTCGCCTCCCGCAGCAGCTCTTCAGTTGTTTTACAGCATCCGTCCTGGTTAGTCTCCATTTCAGATCCCTCAATTATTCTGATGGCAGCTGAAGGTATCACATATTTAATTTTTACCCGCCTGGGCTTCTCTTTGATCCATCCTTTTTATAGCAGAGGAAGTGGTTTATTTACTCCTTCCTGCAGGATAACACTGAGATGCATGTCACTCAGTTCTTCCAGACCTTCTTATACTCCTTAGTTCCCATAATTGACTTTCTCGCCCATTTGTCTTTCTTTGGTAGGTATGCTCCATTCTTAGGAAGCCCCCAGACTAAAAGAAGTATCTGGTGACAAGGTGGAGCCTCTGGTGGTGGGACTTACGGATATGTGGCTGCAGCCTTTACATTCTGTTCGGATACCTGATTTTGTTGTTTACCCTCAGGATCGCTCTGAAGGAAGCGACGGTGGCCTTAGAATTCTCATGTGTAACCAGGTCCAGAATATGGTCCTCTCCCTCGTGTAATATAGCTTAGAGTATAAGAGTATTTATTATATCATTGTTAGTAAAATATAATGTATTTATGCAGTCGTATTAGTATTGAGAACATATATATATATATATATATATATATATATATATATATATATATATATATATATATATATATATATATATATATATATATATATATATATATATATAGGATGGGGTCCACCTCTGGTGTAAATTGTGGGACCCATTGCCTCGGAGAAGTGGATAAAAAGGCTTCAAGGAAGAATATTTAGATCTCTTTCTGAAGCCATTTGAATATTCCACTTCCCCTACCACCCCATCTTTTAAATGTGTATAAACTTTATTTCAAGACAAAATGCATTGACAAAATACATTGACAGGAATACAATAGGGAGTAGAACAACATAGATAACAACTCAGAGCTACATGTTAATGTAAGAATTTATAATTTTGTACCAAGAGAAACTTTGAAAACCTACCTAACCTTATTACAACAAGCGTAATTTAATTTAATCCAGCTCCCCGGCAGTGGGCCGCGTACCCAGAATACTGCAGGCATTTCCCCTCTGGATCGCAACACTGAGTCTCTGAAAGAGGAAGCTGCTCGCCCTGTGGTCCTTGGTTTCTATGATGAGTTTTTCACCCAGCTCTTTGAGAAACTTTATATATATATATGTCGTGCCGATTAGGTAAAACTTGCGATTTTGGCTTAAATAGCAACGCTCACCTTGCCATATAAGACAAGTGAAAATTTGTGTATGCAATAATTTCGCCAAAATCATTCTGAACATAACGAAAAAAATATATTTCATTGTGTTTGTTTATTATTAAATTAATGTTAACGTATCTAAAATATATTTAGTTGGGTTAGGCTAAATTAAATTATGCTTGTTGTAATAAGGTTAGGTAGGTTTTCAAAGTTTCTCTTGGTACAAAATTATAAATTCTTACATTAACATAAATGAAAAAAAATATATCTTTAAACGTATAAGAAAATTTTAGAAAGGACTTAATTTTAGATGAGTTCTTGCTAATTGACCAGTTTTACCTAATCGGACGACATTATATATATATATATATATATATAATATATATATATATATATATATATGGTCATTAGTAAAAGTCTAAGAACTCATCTAAAATTAAATCCTTTCTAAAATTTTCTCTTATAAGTTTAAAGTCATATTTTTAATTTATGTTAATGTAAGAATTTATAATTTTGTACCAAGAGAAACTTTGAAAACCTACCTAACCTTATTACAACAAGCGCAATTTAATTTAGCCTAACCCAACTAAATATTTTTAGATACGTTAACATTAATTTAATTATAAAGAAACACAATGAAATATATTTTTCGTTATGTTCAGAATGATTTTGGCGAAATTATTGCATACACAAATTTTCACTTGTCTTATATGGCAAGGTGAGCGTTGCTATTTAAGCCAAAATCGTAAGTTTTACCTAATCGGCACGACTATATATATATATATATATTTTTGTCGTGCCGATTAGGTAAAACTGGTCAATTAGCAAGAACTTATCTAAAATTAAGTCATTTCTAAAATTTTCTCTTATACGTTTAAAGATATATTTTTTTCGTTTATGTTAATGTAAGAATTTATAATTTTGTACCAAGAGAAACTTTGAAAACCTACCTAACCTTATTACAACAAGCGCAATTTAATTTAGCCTAACCCAACTAAATATATTTTAGATACGTTAACATTAATTTAATAATTAACAAACACAATTAAATATATTTTTTTCGTTATGTTCAGAATGATTTTGGCGAAATTATTGCATACACAAATTTTCACTTGTCTTATATGGCAAGGTGAGCGTTGCTATTTAAGCCAAAATCGCAAGTTTTACCTAATCGGCACGACATATATATATATATATATATATCAATGTATATATATATATAGAAAAATATAATATACTATAGGTACGTCTGATGTGCACAGTATCGTTGTAAAATTTAGGATTTTTGAGCTGTATGACCCCGGTGGTTTAGCGTTTACTTTTGATTATAATAATAATTTAGGATTTTTGTAATGTAGGTATAAACTTTTTTTTGGAAAAAATATATTTCATTATTTTTTTACAAGTTTAGTTTATATTTATATATATTAAAGGTGCTAAAAAGTATTCATGTTATTTTATAAATAGAAAAGGAGCTAGTAATTAGCTGGTTTACTGTTATTTCTGTGTAGGGTATAATGTCTGAGAGGAAGTTATACGTGTAGAAGATGATTATTTTAAGCAGTGTAACTTCAGGCATCCTAAGGGAAGGATGTTGCTCACCATGCTACAGCTTGAATACTTTATGGATAGAATTAACAGTATAAGTGAAAGCCCTGTTGATGTGTGAGGGGCAGGTAAACATTAGACAAAGAGAAAGAACACATTCCTGAAGCTGCAGACTAAGAGATAAGTATCTGACATAAGACTGTAGAGGAGTAAGGCAAGAGGAGGTGAGTCGTGTTGATTCTTGCCTTGGCTCATTAAATATTTTAAACACTATAGCCTGCCATTGGGATTATTAGAGTATAATTATTATATTTATAGAAAAGGTAACTTAATGTATTATATATAATGTAGAGTGTTTTGGATGATTATAAATGAACAAATTTTGTCTGGGTTTTCATTTCCCCCACTTAGTACCAGGAAGAAAAAAAGCTGGCAAGAAATGGCAGAAATCTTACACCAACTCAAATCAATTCTAGAGCGGAGGCACAGTCAGTGGTCTCCACTCCAAAACAACAGATATTAGTGCCAGCAAACATAGCTCCCCTACATATCCTTGCAAATATACAGAGTCTAAAGCCAGCAATGAACGACAAAATACTTTTCATCGGTAGACTCCTCACAGAGTTTGCGGTTTTCACAGAGACCCACATAAAGTGTGACTTTGTAAATGGTCCAAGTCGGGCCGAAACGTCATCGTAAGCTCCTCTCTTTTTATATGTGCGGGTTGTGTGTGTATAAAGGATCACTTTGACAACGAAATATGGATCCCAGATGCAACAGAGTAAACAGGCAAAAAGGAAGGGAAGGTTGGCTTGTACGTCACAGACTGAGTCGCTCATTTGCTCGGAATTACTAAACGCCTCAAATAATGTATTTGAAGTTTTGGCAGTAAAGATTGAAAACCAAAACCTTGTCATTGTGGTTGTATACAAGCCTCCGGATGTAACTTTCCAACAATTCCAGGAACAGCTTTTGAAAATTGACCACTGTGTGGAAGATCTTCCAGCTCCTGCCCCAAACATCATGCTGCTGGGGGATTTCAACTTAAGACACCTAAAATGGAGGAATGTAGCAAAGAATGTTTTAGCAGAGATGATCCCAGGAGGCAGCTCAGATGAAAAGTCACATACACACAGGGGCTATTAAATCTCTGCACCAAATTCATCTTAAACCAGCAAATAATAGAGCCAACAAGACTGGAAAATACACTGGACCTCATCTTCACTAACAATGGTGATCTGAAAAGAAATATACAGTATTAAAGACAATACACTCAGATCACAACATAATAGGGGTACAGACATGTATGCGCAGGGGTCCTGACCAGCATAATGTGATCAATTATGAGAGGGCCTTCACCAAATTCAACTTCAAAAACAAAAACATACAGTGGGATCAAGTCAACCATGTCCTAAATGAAAAAAGCTGGGAAGATATCCTAAACAACGCGGATCCGAACCTTTGCTTAGAAAGAATTAACTGACCAGTGCCTCCCTTCGGAAATACGAAGGGAGGCACTGGTCAGAGAAAAAGCAAATATTGAACTTTAACTTAAGGAATCATACAGGAGACAAGAAACTCATGAAGAACTTAAAGCCACAAATGAAACTGAAAGAAACCCAAAGATATTTCCTTTCTTATGCCAAGTCTAAGGCGAAAACAACATCCAGTACCCCTGCTAAGACGAGATGGGACTTACACAGAGAGTGAGATACTAAAGTCCCAGTATGACTCAGTGTTTAGTGAGCCATTAACTAGACTTAGAGTCGACAATCTTAATGAATTTTTGATGACAGAGGCTCAAAATTCGATCAATCCAAAATTCTCTGACATTATTTTAACACCACAAGACTTCGAAAATAAACAAATGACATGCACATGCACTCAGCCACAGGCCCAGACTTGTGGAATTTCGTGTTCATCAAAAACTACAAGAAGCCCCTTTAGAGTCCAGTCCATGGACCAATTATGTACCTCTGTAATATTTTGACTACCGCCCACAGGATGGGTATGGGGTGCATAATAAAGATATTAAACTAAAACTAGCGTGGGGCCAGCAGTAACTGCCTGGTTGATCAGGCCCTAAGTCACCACGAGACGTGGTCACAGACCGGGCCGCGGAGGCCGTGACACACGAAACACCCTCCAGGTATACTCCAGGTAACAAAACAGCCTTTCCCCCACCACAGCTTGCATTACATCATTTGTTTCTGCAAATATTCAAGATCTTCAACCTAGTAACATCAATACGGTTCATCAATGGTTTCCTCACTGAATCAATTGTAATGTTTGCTGCGGACGTTACGGTAGCCTACATAAAAGGCTACTTTAACAAATTACTCAGATGTCATCCCTGTCTTTACAGGGGTGGACCTTGAAAAATGTCCTTTTAACCTTTATTTCAATTTGTTTTTTTAACACCTAAAAGTGAGCAGCCCTTGTGCCTTACAGTGTTGTTGTTTGTGCCAGCCCTGTACCACAGAACTCCTATGCCGTGTCCAAGTCGTAAAATCTGCAAAATCCTGAATCACTATCTACCTAGCTACTGGGTTAAGCCCTGGTACTATCTCTCCACCTTAATATTCTTCCTCTCACCCACCTATTCTTACACTCTACCCACTTCCCCACTTCACCCGAAAGGGTCTAACCTAAACTTGATCTGATCTGATCTGACTCAGATGTGACCGGAAAAACAGACAAGGGAGGGGGGGCGGGAGATTTATCTATATGTTAAAAGAGTTGCTCATAAAAACATATTTCCTTGTGCAGTATAAAAAATGTAGTTTACATGTAATAAAATATTAAGCACAAACGAAAGCCACTAACATGTATGTGTATTTCGGGCAGACTGATCCTAATGCTTACACACTACTTAATTAAGACTAGACATAGGTATAGAGGGTGCAATTTTAAGGATGCATTGTGAGAGAGAAAGAGGAGCAAAAATAATGCAAATTTAAATATGTATTAATACTTTAAACTCATTAAGTAGTTTCTGATAGGCTCTATAATCTCAGTCTATGGAACATACGCCACATTGCCAGCAAAGATGTCCAGGCCGACGCTCTCTCCAGACTCAATTGTTAGGATGTGTTAGGGAGAACATAGGTAGTAAGACCTTTTTTTCCCTTATGGTTATAAAGTAAAATTTGAGTTAATCTGGCAATAAGTTTTTTTTTTTTTTTAGTGAGAGGACACTTGGTTACATCCGCAAGTGTCTTGAACCTACGCTAGTTAGCCCTACTCTCTGCTGCCTCGGTCTTAGGTCGTGTCTGACTTGGAACCCTCTTGGAGTTGAACACTACCTAATGAGCTGGATGGTTGATAGGAAAGGTGGTTCCATTAATATTTCATGCCGTGGTGGCACACTACCTATGGAGGATGCCTAGTCCTGGCTATTAGAGTACTTTTGGGGTGAGGGTAAGGCATGCTACGAGTATGTTACATTTTATTCGGTGTATGTCCACACCCATATAGGCTGCCTCCCGACCAGTGAACCAGGTACTTAGAGTTTTCAATCAGGGGCCCCGTCATTATACCAGTACCTCGGTTCAGCCAGCCAATTACAAGAAAGCTCACCAAAGCTGTGAAGCGATGTGGTACACTTGTAAAACAACTTTGGCAGACTTGCCTTCCCTGCTGTTCGCCGGTTTGTAAATACTGTACATAGGTTATATATGTTGTAAATACTGTACTAGTTTATTTTTGGTGAAGGAAGTACATTAATTTACTCTCTGCTGTCTTTTTGCTCGTTCCTAAGTGGTTATTGCATTACGGCCAGGTGTGCAGGCCAGAGTCTACACCTGTGGACGTAATAAGGGATAAAGACAAAGATTTTAACAGCAACAATGTTTATTTCAAGACAAAATGGATTACAGGTGTTTCAGTAAAATCTTTTACTATTATTGACAAAGTTTAAAGAGAGTCCCTGGTTATGCAGAGCATTTGGGGCAGCCTTAAAATAATCTAATAACTACTAGTGTAATTTTTTTTGGCAAGCCTTTTGTGATAGTTTTAGTAAATCAGTTTTATAAGAAGCTTTCACTGGGAAAACGTATCTCTTGTGTAGTGTTATCAGTGACATGATAAGGTTCAACAGAGTGCGAAATGTTAATCAATTATAACCTTGGTCTTGAACTTTGCGTGTCTGCAATACGCCATTTTATCAAGGTAGGACTGTTAACGAGGCTATTCTCTGTTCAAGGTGGTGCTGCTGAGAGCTGATAAACTCACTGAGATCAAATTTTTATGATGATATGTAGGTGCAATTAGCCAGCTTGGGGTAATCACAATAGTTATTCACAATGCTGAAGTGTAGCCCGGCTGGGCAGTCCATGACGTAGGAGATGGTGTTGGAACACTCGTAGAACTTGGAACAGTCTCCAGGGTAGCGGAACATCAAGCTGTCTGCAGTAACAAACATTAGCTGCCAGCAGCCTCGTAAAAAAGCACACCCATCGCTAATTTTCACTTCGGAGAGGAAACTTTTAACAATGTTTTGGTCTGTCCTGACCCACTACAACTTTATCACTTAATGACTTAAGAAATCGCAATAACACGATCGAAAACAAATTACTGACTTGTGAGTTTTAGTACTCAATTACCATGGGTTCCAAACCCACACCTGCTCCGTGTTTTGTTATGACTTAAGTGACTCACAATGGACCTAAAACATTATTTAAAGTTTTCTCTCCAAAGTTTGGATTATTTGAGAACTGTCTCAGCCACGGTATAGTTACTTTGATCCTTAAGGTTCATTACTATTTTCTATATTAACAAACTAAAATAAATTTAAAATAATGTGATATATTGTGAATTCAACTTATTGGACACACCTCAGACTGTATTTTTGGGGTCATTTTTATGCGTTTCTTTGTTAAGTTAATGATATTGGTAGGTTAGCTTTATCGCCACATGTAGTCTATATCTAAAATATTACTAAATTTCATCAACGTTTCGACCTGTTAAAGCTTTATCAAGATTTAGTGCATGATTAAGCATGCACTAAATCTTGATAAAGCTTTAACAGGTCGAAACGTTGAGGTAATTAAAGCTTGTGAATACTGTCTTCTCAATATTATTGCTAATAGTACATTTGGATTATCTGCTAATGTACTATATCTCCTGGATCGACTACTCATGTACATTAACTAGAGTTCCTGGGCCTCATCTTCAGTAATATATAACACATCTGGGATTCTAGTGATATCGCTGCTGATAGTTGTGTCAGAAAAGGCAAAGTCCAAGCTAGGGCCTATTCGGCCTATACTTGAATTTTTTTGATAGGCTTACACTACAATTTAAAAAAAACAATTGTTCGTGAACTCATAATTTTTAGGTTTTTTCAGCATTGCATTTGTAGTTTTACTTTGAGATAATTGAAAATATCTATGAAAGAACATGAGATTTTATGGGGCTAGTCTGGTGATGGTAAAAGAGCCTCAGCCCCCCATCCCCCTTTTAATTAACTTAGAGCTGGGAAGAATGCGTACTGGTGATTAAGTTTCCTGTTGTCTACCCACTGATGGTTCCTGGGGTCATATACCCCGGTGCCCACACCTACTCCAGGTTGTTACAATATCTACGATTCTATATAGGATTAGAACAATACGTATAGAAAAAATACAGAACGATAAACTGAGAATTTGTATGGAAGAATTGAGGAAAATGTTAATATATTTTACTTATTAGTGATAAACAAATAAGAATGGTGCTTGGCTAGAGTTAAATCCCCTCTACTGCACTAGGGTCGTTAAACATGCATATTACTTTTGCATGATTAGTGAAGAATTCTTTACTCCTTAATACAGAGATGAAAATGGATTATGCAAATTAGTAAATGTTATGGGGTATTATGGACTTGTTATGGGGGCTATTGGAACCCAGCATGTATTGTTGTAATTAAATAACATGAATGCCTAATTATATTGAATTAATCAGCAGTACTGCTCAGGAGAGTTTAAAGGCTTGGCCAGCCTTAAAAGCTAGGGCTGATTTAACTGATTTTCTCAATATAATAGGTTATATAAATAATGCACACATATTATTAACTAATTAATTGTAAGTTGCATGTCTCATTGTAATAACAAAAGATATGTTGAGAGGATTTGCAAAGTGATGTGTATGTTTTGAGGGGGAGGAGCTTAGAGAGATGTTGTTTTCCCACAATGCCCTTGCTGGAGAACAATGGCGGCTGGAGTGAGCTGGTGTTGAGGTGCTGATTTTTAACTCGGCTTCAGGGCTGAATGAGTGCCCAAAAGGTAATGGGGAGAGTTGTAAATCGATGTCACCATGACATTCTGTGATCTTCAGTGTATCAAGACACTGGAGGGTTAAGAAATGTTGAGAAAGAGAGTTGAAGGTGGCAGCTGAGCCATGTGCTTTGGGAAAGGCTGATTATATGTTTAGGAGTGAAGACCTGTATATTATATGTATATACTTCTTAATATAGCTCTATTTTTATAATGTTGGTTTAAATAACCTTTAAGAGGAATGTGAAAGGATTAAGTTTTCAGATGCAGCAGCTAAACCTGAGTAAGTATCTTTTAGTCTAATAATGTCCTCCTTTTACCCTAAGACCTTTTAAGTAAATACCCTATGCTAGTACATGTAGAACCTTGATGATAAATAAGGGAAAATAACATAACAGTAAACATGCAAGATTGAAGAGGAAAAAGCTTATTTACTCACCGTGTTCAGGATACTTGCAGATATGACAGCTGTAGGCCAGCTCAAGGCGTTTTTTGTCTAGCTCCGTCAACTTGAACCTCTGACCCAACTCTGTAGGAGACAATATTTTGGCTAGGTGTGTGTGTGTGTATATATATACTATATATATATATATATATATATATATATATATATATATATATATATATATATATATATATATATATAATATATATATATATATATATATATATACATATATATATATATATATATATAATATGCAGTACAATCACAGACAGGCGAGCTTAACAATGTAAAACTAGAACAAAAAGGTATCGGTCAAAAATGTGGTATCGCATCTGCCGAAAATTGGTTATCGGTATCGGCAAACATTTTGGTATCGTCCCATTCTAAGTTTTAATCTTTCTTACATAGAAGTAATATGACATATTTAATACTTTTATATTGTCCGGATCATCAGTGACGTAAGTCTGAAGTCGACTATTAACTTTTTTCAACCTCAGTCACGACTGTTCTGAATCTTGTAAGTCAACCTTTGGCAGTGAAGAATCTTCCTTCAGCATCGCTTCAGAGATGTCACTCTTGCTTTGGAAGGGACTAATAGGCTTCCCTTTGCCTTACTCGAGTAGGCTACGGCTTCATGAGCCTCAGTAGAAGCATCACAGAAAACACTCAGTGAGTAACTTGCTTTCTTCCTGGCCTATATTCCTGGGAAATTTTATTGGAGTCTCATAAACTCTGTGGAGATGACAATCCAAGATTGACTTAATTTTGGATATAGTGTAAGTTCTGATTCCAGTCTAAAGTTTCCAAGCTTCTTGTACAAACATTTTGTTTATTTTAGTAATTTAGTGAGACCTCTAATTTACCATAAGATTCATTATTTATATCACTGATGTTCTAAGTGTATTTTTGTGTATTTTAAATTAATCCTAGTGTGTTACTGCAATTAGTTACCTCATCTTTAAAGGCATATTTGCCGTTTTCTATTTCCTTGTTGGCTTCTGTATAGATGTTTTTCAAATTATCCTTTGTTCATTGTACCTTGATGATTGTTCACATTAAAGCTTTTACTTAATGTGTATTTCAGTATGTTCAAGAAGGAATGGGGTTGACGTTGTGTAGAGTAAGAGGGACTTCAACCTGTAGAGTTTTAGAAGATTTGTGAGGATTATGTGGGTCTACTGACTATAGAAATCGAGCATAATATGTCAGCTTCTAAGAAAACACATTTCGGAGTTTCTCTGCGGGTGATGGTCCAGTCATTAAACATTCAACGTGTGCTGCAATTATACAGAAAATAAAATTATTTGCCTTCTCTCATATTATTTTGTCATACAGAATCAGGAGCTCTGGACTCTTCTTGAGTTCATGGCTTTGGGGTATTCATCTATCCAAAGTCTATACTATAATTAGAAGGCAGAAGAGGTTTATTTACTTTCCTTGATAATATAGAAGGTCCTGGAGGGACTGGTACCAAACCTGCACACGAAAATCACTCCCTATGGAAGCAAAAGACTCGGCAGGAGATGCTACATTCCCCCGATGAAAAGCAGGGGCGCCACGAGTACATTGAGAGACAACAATAAGTGTCCGGGGCCCAAGACTGTTCAACTGCCTTCCAGCATGCATAAGGGGGATTACCAATAGACCCCTGGTTGTCTTATAGACCCCTGGTTTTCTTCAAAAAGGCACTGGCCAGGCACCTAAAGTCAGTACCTGACCAGCCGGGCTGTGGTTCGTACGTCGGTTTGCATGCGGCCGGCAGTAACAGCCTGGTTGATCAGACCCTGATCCACCATGAGGCCTGGTCTCAGACCAAGCCGCGGGGGCGTTGACCCCCGAAACCCTCTCAAGGTAAACTCCAGGTTGGTAACCTGAACCAGTACTGACTAATTATTATACTTGACAGTATCAACCTCTTGGTTGTAAGCTTCAGTCTCTTAAGAACTTGCTTTATAGACATCACAATTTGCATACAGGTTCCTTCGTTTCTTCCAGTAATACTTTATATTGTAGGACATGTCATATAGTATTTTTACCCACTAAGATATTTTCTACAGTGTCCTTAGGAATAAGACCATAGATCACACATAACCAACACTTTGGTATCTTTATCTCGTATTTCCGAAACGTTACATCTGCACAGCTGGCTGCTTCAGTCTTATACAGAGGTGACTAATATTATAGAGACAGTTGAAGAGTTTGAGGTATTCAGTCCCTCCTGATATGAGGATGAGTGTGAGGGGGGAGGGGGATGTGACCTCGCAGTTACAACTTGCACGTTGCATAAGTCTCCCGTCTTGAGAACACCTTATATGACTGGCTGCAAATTTTCAAGGATACGCATATAAAAAATACAGAACGATAAACCGAGAATTTGTATGGAAGAATTAAGGAAAATATTAATATATTTTACTTAATAGTGATAAACAAATAAGGTTGGTGCCTGGCTAGAGTTAAAGCCCCTCTACTGCACTAGGGTCATTGAATGGTTCATGCAACTACTGGTATGTGCAGATGACCTCTGGTCAACTTTATATAGAATATTTTTATTTTGTTTTCCATGCGATAATTTAAAAAAGCCTCCTTTGGTGTATCTTATTCAGAAATTTCGATTGTTATCATATGTGCCTAGATGTCAATATGCCAGTTTTATTTTTAAAATGGTGCAGAATTTTTTCCTGTGTAGTTTCTTACATAAGTTGAGACCCATATGAATTAATTATTTAAACTGTCTTCAGGATGATGGACCTTGTAACAGTAATAGTTAGTAATACAACTGTCGTAGTCTGTGTCTTACTCTTGAATCACTATGTTCATTAATGACCCACGTGGAGACAGAAATTCACAAGGTTGACTTATTTGTATTGTTCGACCCTCTTCTGGGATCCTCTTCTACTGAAAAGGATCCCAGAAGGGGATCAAAGTATACAGATCAATCAATCTTCTGAGTTTCTGTCTCCTTTTGGGTTTTTACTGAGCATTGACAAGTGTTCATTATACTTTATTCATTGATTCGCTATGTTTTACCTCATTCTAGTAAAGGATCCTTTCCGCTTCACCGAGGATCTTAGCTAATCCAAGTCTGATTCATTTTCTTCTCGTAAGAGCCATTTTTTGTCTATCAGTTCAGAAGAACCAGCTGGGGTTTTTGCTTTACCATTGTCGTACAAACACAAACTCTCCACATATCTTTTAGTTACAGTATTAGCAGCCTCTGCCACCTGACTTTATCAGGATTACTGTGGATGTTAGGAAGAATAATTGGTTACAGGGTTAGAAATTTACCCTAACTATTATATTTAATATTCCAAGTGATCCCACGTTTCATTGACCAAACGTAAACTTACCTGTTTTGAGCTCAGCATGATTTCATGAGACACGAGGCATGATATATCTAGCTCAATCTAACAAGGCGTCTGCGAACATGATGACCATTGTCCATTGAGATATTAACTCGAATCTCGTGCTCATTGTAATGTTTATCAACATTGCACTTCACTCGAGGGGGTTATACTATGTTTGTCAGATTATGTACACCTGCAGTCCTTTTTTGGTTATCACTGACACTTGTAGTCATTGTCTGGTTATCTTCCACACTATTGGTCTCTCATAGCTGAAATATAACTACCACGGCAACAATTCCCAAGCAATAGGCAATTTCCACCCATGCTGGGAAGTGGTTCAATGTGAACCACTTCCCAGCATGGGAACTGGTTCACATTGAACCGAGGTGAGGAGCAGAACATCATACCTGATGTTTCGCTCCTCACCTCGGACAAAACTGCTGACCTGCCAACATTTTCTTGCAAGGATGGCAATATATTGCACTGACAAACAGCTAATATCCTTGTAACTACATGTCATCACTTAACATGTTGTTCTGTAGGGTGTTCTCTTGTTCCTTAAGTGAGATAGGTATTTAAAACTATATAAAGCCATAATTCAGGAGTTTATAATTACGTCAATGTTGCCTCTGGCTGGCATACGTGGATGGCATGCAGACCGTCATGCCACAACATAAGTGACAGTCAGACTGTGACACACCAGGATAGGCCTTCCTAAGAGACGGTAGATCTCAGGTGGTAATGCTAGCTCTGCTGGAACGAGATATTTAGCTTCCTTCACGATATCTTTCTTGACGATATCTTTGACGATATCATCATTAACCTACAGACGTTTCTCATCTCAGGGTGAAATACATTATGATTTGACGTACAAAATCCACCCTGTGTGATGGAATATGACAGGGGAAACACAGCTGGCTTTTATTCCCACTATTTAACTAACACATATTTAATAATTATTTAAAGCCCGTGTTAAACTGCGAGAGGCAGTGTGTTCATCACTGACCAGATGCACCGTCGTTCCTCCAGATGACTGGCTTGGTCATGTCAACGTTGATCGTGGGATCGTAGACGTTTGTTGCGTGCATGATGCTGGTGTAGTCGTACTCCAGCTCACCACCCACGAAGCCGCTGCTCGACCTAAATACACCATAAGTACAACAGGACATTTAGTAATGTGTAAATTACAGGAAATTTTGTAATGTCTGCTCGCTGGGTGATACTGAAAGTAGAGAGAAATTTCAAGTGACATAAGTGGAAAACTGCCAATCATAATCAACCTTTTTATATTGAAAATAAAATATACTAAGCACAAAGAAAAAAAATATATATTTCCTTGAGAACTTGATCGATAT
The DNA here is from genome assembly GCA_009830355.1 of Cherax destructor. NCBI lineage: Eukaryota > Metazoa > Arthropoda > Malacostraca > Decapoda > Parastacidae > Cherax > Cherax destructor. The sequence continues at coordinate 36,624 of WNWK01006892.1, read as the reverse complement.
ATAATGAAAGCACTTGAAATTAATTCCCGGTCAAAGTGGATAAATTCCATATTGCAATATATCACTTTTTTGTGATCATCTTAGACAAAATGCAAAAAGAAAACTGTTGAATAGAGGGAAGACTTGTTGAAGACTCGAACTGCCGACCATAGACGTGAAACAAGTACATTATCACTGCAACACTTATATTACAGAGTCTTAAATAGATTTGTTAGTTTTAGGCCTGTGGATGGTGCCACATTTATCATGGCTCTCTGGTTACAACACAACGTCAATGCTAACTATTACAAAGCAACAAAAAAATGGTTATAATTATGACTATATTTTTTAAATGGATGGACTGGTAAGCCAGCGGAAGGCCTCGGTCAGATGACCAAAAGCTCCAACGGCGGGTCATGATCTGACTAAAACCCGCGTCAGGAAACACTTGTTCCGTCTCCTGACGACCCTTACCTAACCTAACCTACAAAGTAACGCTTGTTTATAATGCCTCTACAGTCATGCCAATATAATCTCCATCTCCAACACACATAAACATCTCCAACACACATAAACATCTCCAACACACACATAAACATCTCCAACACACATAAACATCTCCAACACACATAAACATCTCCAACACACATAAACATCTCCAACACACAGAAACATCTTCATCTCCAACACACATAAACATCTCCATCTCCAACACATAAACATCTTCATCTCCAACACACATAAACATCTTCATATCCAACACACATAAACATCTCCATCTCCAACACACATAAACATCTCCATCTCCAACACATAAACATCTCCATCTCCAACACACATAAACATCTCCATCTCCAACACAAAGCAAGTCACCAGACAAACCAGTACTGACGTATATTTGGTGAAGTACTGCCTGGCGCCCTCCCTCACGTTGGTCATGTTGATGGTGACGTATTTGTCCCTGTCAGCCCTGTTGTGTTCATGGCCGAATCCTGTCACCAGACAATCACAGGATCAGTACACGTAGTGCTGAGGATGGAGGAACAGCTTGGGCGAGGTGTTATCACTCTTATAGACTGATAATCTCCAGAGCGATTGACGTATATATATGTGTGCAGCAGAAAGTGATTCAACAAATAACAGAGGCAGAAAGTACATGGTTCGGTATATAACAGAGTGAATCATCAAGTTCATAATAATAATAATAATAATAATAATAATAATAATAATAATAACAATAATCTTTATTTTTACCAATACATGATACGAATATTAGAGACCTGTGTTGCATACAACACTGACATACTATACAAAAACGTCCCTGGTTATGCAGAGCATTTCCGGTTGCTCTTGTCTCCCAGAATGCGACCCACAATATTCGATTAACACCCAGGCACCTACTTACTGCTAGGTGAACAGGAACAGTAGGTGTAAGGAAACAGTCAGCGATTCACCTGCACCGGGGATCGATCCCCGGACCCCTGTGTGTGCGAGTTGAAGACACTACCAAGCAACAGCGTGTGATAGAAAGTTAATGGTACGGTATATAAGTTTTACACAAGGGAAAGTACACTATGCTAGTGACTTCAAAACACGAATAAACAAATTCGTGCTGAGAAACAACAATTTAATGAGATATGAATGGCGTCCTACCAACAAACTTTCAAACATATTTTTACACTTCTAGGGTTGGATAAAGTTCTACAAGAGAGATGCATTATCTTGATAAATGCTCGTTAAGCAACGTGAGTCTAATAATGTACTTACCCAGAGTGTGCATGAACTCGTGCATGGTGGAGCCAATATCAATCTGGTCCTTAGAAACAGTGAGGACCTGGATGCCACCCTGACGACCCACGTGAGAGGAGTAGTCGTCACCCAGCTGTACTGACACATAGTCTGTAGCCTGGTTGCCTGCCTCCATTAAGCTCACACATTGAACCTCGTTGATCTTCTCTATGGCTGAGTTGATCAAGTCAGTCACTGCCAACGATCATAACAGATTACTCACTTGCTCTCCTTCAACCAATATTACAATAATGATTGACTGGTGTAATATTATGAGTGTTAGTGTGACGGTGTTGGTGTGACGGTGTTGGTGTGACAGTATTGGTGTGACGGTGTTGGTGTGACAGTATTGGAGAGACGGTGTTGTTGTGAGTGTTGTTGTGACGGTGTTGGTGTGACATTGTTGGAGAACCAATGTTGGTGGGTGTGACAGTGTTGGTGTGATGGTGTTGGTGTGACGGTGTTGGTGTGACAGTGTTGGTGTGATGGTGATATGACGGTGTTGGTGGGACAGTGTTGGGCACAGTGTTGGTGTGAAAGTGTTGGAGAGACAGTGTTGGCGTGACGGTGTTGGTGTGACGGTGTTGTTGTGACAGTGTTGGTAAGATAGTGCTTTTGTGACGGTGTTGGAAAGAGTTAGTGATGGAGAGACAGTGTTGGAGAGAGTGATGGAGAGACAGTGTTGGAGAGTGATGGAGAGACTGTTTGGGAGAGTGATGGAGAGAGACTGTTTTAGAGAGAATGTTTAAGAGTGATGGAGAGGCAGTGTTGGAGATAATGTTGGAGAGACAGTGTTGGAGAGAGTGCTGGAGATATCACTCACCATAAACATTATGTTCAACATCGTAGTCCAGCTTGTAAACGAGGTTGCCACCTGGCCACAGCTGGTGGTTGTCACCCCGCACCATCATTGGCATCTGCTGTAACACACTATTGTTATAACTGTTGTAGCACCTGTTCATTGTTACTGTTGTAACACCTGTTCAGTCATTGTAACTGTTGTAACACATGTTCAGTCTTAGTAACTGTTGTAACACCTGTTCATTCATTGTAACTGTTGTAACACATGTTCAGTCATTGTAACTGTTGTAACACCTGTTCAGTCATTGTAACTGTTGTAACACATGTTCAGTCTTAGTAACTGTTGTAACACCTGTTCAGTCATTGTAACTGTTGTAACACCTGTTCATTGTTACTGTTGTAACACATGCTCAGTCTTAGTAACTGTTGTAACACCTGTTCATTCATTGTAACTGTTGTAACACCTGTTCATTGTTACTGTTGTAACACATGCTCAGTCTTAGTAACTGCTGTAACACCTGTTCCGTCATTGTAACTGTTGTAACACCTGTTCAGTCATTGTAATTGTTGTAACACCTGTTCATTCATTGTAACTGTTGTAACATCTGTTCATTGTTACTGTTGTAACACATGCTCAGTCTTAGTAACTGCTGTAACACCTGTTCATTCATTGTAACTGTTGTAACACCTGTTCATTGTTACTGTTGTAACACATGCTCAGTCTTAGTAACCTGTAACAACCTGTTCCGTCATGTAACTGTTTAACACCTGTTCAGTCATTGTAATTGTTGTAACACCTGTTCATCATTGTAACTTTGTAAATCTGTTCATTATTACTGTTGTAACAATGCTCAGTCTTAGTAACTGCTGTAACACCTGTTCCGTCATTGTAACTGTTGTAACACCTGTTCAGTCTTAGTAACTGTTGTAACACCTGTTCATTCATTGTAACTGTTGTAACACATGTTCAGTCATTGTAACTGTTGTAACACCTGTTCAGTCATTGTAACTGTTGTAACACATGTTCAGTCTTAGTAACTGTTTAAAAACCTGTTCAGTCTTGTAAACTGTTGTAACAATGTTCAGTCTTAGTAACTGTTGTAACACCTGTTCAGTCATTGTAACTGTTGTAACGATGTTCAGTCATTGTAACTGTGTAACATGTTCAGTCATTGTAATGTTGTAACATTTTCAGTTTAGAACTGTTGTAACTATGTTCAGTCTTAGTAACTGTTGTGAACATGTTCCAGTGTTAGAACTGTTGTAACACCTGTTCAGTCTTGTAACTGTGTACACCTGTTCCGAGCTGTTGTAGCCTGTTAGTCATATGTAACTGTTGTAACACCTGTTCATCATTGTAACTGTTGTAACACCTGTTCAGTCATTGTAACTGTTGTAACCCTGTTCTTCATTGTAACTGTTGTAACACTGTTCATTGTTACTGTTGTAACACATGATCAGTTTTAGTAATTGTTGTAACACCTGTTCCGTCATTGTAACTGTTGTAACACCTGTTCAGTCATTGTAACTATTGTAACACCTGTTCATTCATTGTAACTGTTGTAACATCTGTTCATTGTTACTGTTGTAACATCTGTTCATTGTAACTGTTGTAACACATGCTCAGTCTTAGTAACTGTTGTAACACCTTTTCAGTCATTGTAACTGTTGTAACACCTGTTCAGTCATTGTAACTGTTGTAACACCTGTTCAGTCATTGTAACTGTTGTAACACCTGTTCATTCATTGTAACTGTTGTAACACCTGTTCAGTCATTGTAACTGTTGTAACACCTGTTCATTGTTACTGCTGTAACACATGCTCAGTCTTAGTAACTGTTGTAACACCTGTTCAGTCATTGTAAATGTTGTAACACCTGTTCATTCATTGTTACTGTTGTAACACCTGTTCATTGTTACTGCTGTAACACATGCTCAGTCTTAGTAACTGTTGTAACACCTGTTCAGTCATTGTAAATGTTGTAACACCTGTTCAGTCATTGTAACTGTTGTAACACCTGTTCATTCATTGTTACTGTTGTAACACCTGTTCATTGTTACTGCTGTAACACATGCTCAGTCTTAGTAACTGTTGTAACACCTGTTCAGTCATTGTAACTGTTGTAACACCTGTTCAGTCATTGTAACTGTTGTAACACCTGTTCATCATTGTAACTGTTGTAACACCTGTTCAGTCATTGTAACTGTTGTAACACCTGTTCATTGTTACTGCTGTAACACATGCTCAGTCTTAGTAACTGTTGTAACACCTGTTCAGTCATTGTAAATGTTGTAACACCTGTTCATTCATTGTTACTGTTGTAACACCTGTTCATTGTTACTGCTGTGACACATGCTCAGTCTTAGTAACTGTTGTGACACCTGTTCAGTCATTGTAAATGTTGTAACACCTGTTCAGTCATTGTAACTGTTGTAACACCTGTTCATTCATTGTTACTGTTGTAACACCTGTTCATTGTTACTGCTGTAACACATGCTCAGTCTTAGTAACTGTTGTAACACCTTTTCAATCATTGTAACTGTTGTAACACCTGTTCAGTCATTGTATCTGTTGTAACACCTGTTCAGTCATTGTAACTGTTGTAACATCTGTTCATTGTTACTGTTGTAACACATGCTCAGTCTTAGTAACTGTTGTAACACCTGTTCAATCATTGTAACTGTTGTAACACCTGTTCAATAATTGTAACTGTTGTAACATTTGTTCATTGTTACTGTTGTAACACCTGTTCATTCATTGTATCTGTTGTAACACCAGTTCAGTCATTGTAACTGTTGTAACACCTGTTCAGTCATTGTTTCTGTTGTCTCTTGTTAATGATTGTTACACTTGAAATTCTCTTTAATGATTACCTTTCAAATTATCACTTTAATCATTACCTCTTTAATTATCTTCTGTTCAATTATTTCTTGTTTAATTCTCTGTTGCAGAAGCCGGACTTAGACTGTTATAAGTACGTCTTTGAGACACACACTGACTGACTGATGTTGTAGTAACCAGGCTTTGTTTACAAGTACTTCTAGCAGCTTGTCAAACACAGACAACAATAATAATAATAATAATAATAATAATAATAATTATATCTTCATTTACTACAAGTACATGTACAAGGTATACAGGCCTAGCTGACATCAATGACATACTACTATATAGAAAGCCCCTTGTTATGCTGAGCATTTCGGGCAAATTAGGTCAATTTTGTCCCAGGATGCGACCCACACCAGTCGACTAACACCCAGGTACCCATTTTACTCATGGGTAAACATAGAAAACCGGTGTAAGGAAACACGTCCAGTGTTTCTACCCCTTCACCGGGAATCGAACCCGGACCCTCACCGTGTGAGGCGAGAACTTTTGCCACCAGGCCACGGGCACCGTGATCAAACCAAATGTGTCCAGTCCTATGGTTATTTTCTTGAACACTGTGAACACTGTGCTCTAAGGATCTTTGTGACAGACTTTTTTGGAAGGCTCTTTAGACTTTTGTCATTCTCTTAACAGAGTATTACTGGAAAAATGTAACATTCTCCGAAATTGGAAAACTGTCGACTGAATGTTTGATCATCCCATCATGCAATTATGAAGCATTTTTGTCCAAATTTGACGGAAAAAGTAATATCAAAAGCAAACACTGAAAACAGTTTCACCTATTCACTGCAAGACTTCAGGGGACACAGTGATACAGTCCAGTTAGTATAGTGATGTATTACCTGAATTCTGAGCGAATCACCAGTTTTTTGTCATTACAGTTGCCAAAAAAACAGGAAACCTGAAGAAACAGAGTTACTGATGCGATATATATGAAATTGTATGTATTTTTCAAACAATTATACATTACAGCTTTGAGTCAAGAGCCTTTCACTGTACAGACTAATTATCCTCCCCCCCCCCCACGTCAAGGCTAAGAGTAACCGGCTTGAAATCATATTATATATAGATCCAATTTGCAATTTTAGGCACCATTATAATATTCATTCATTGTGAAGCATTTTGGCAGCAGACCAGTGAAATCAATTGGTTAATTTTGCTATAGATACTGTGTTGAAGAAACAAACAATAAAATATAGTATTAGTAATACTTTATTTTTATGGTCCTCTTCTCCAAGAAGTGACCCAACATCGTTGACTAGCAGGTATCTGTATATTGCAGATAGACTTGTCCATGCGTCCCATCTCACCCAGGACTCAGTGGTTAAAAATATGCTGTTCTGATTGAAAGTATAATGGCACATGAGATCGTAATAACACGATTGTAAACAAGTCAGTGAACAGAAAGGATTTGATCCCATGAGAGGCCAGAGAGCTGGACTAGGTCGCCAAGGCTTCAACTTCCTCTTTTCTGAATGAAAGTTTAATACTTTAGGAACAGAAAAGTTAGAGTCAATAAACACTATTACTTCATTTTCTAGATAAACTGGTGAGAGTAATGATTGGAGAACAAGTTATAATAAAACTAGATATGTTTCGGTGCTGCTCGATCCCCACTACGTTAATAGTTTTACCTTAAAATTCCGAAAAGGCGGATGAGCTGCAGCTCAAGTCCTTCAGGACACCCAAGAGATATAATTCAACCGTTACAAGAGAACATCACTGGAGAACATCCTTAAGCTGCCCAGGAGCTTAAGCTCAATATACTCAAGAAGCATAGCACCCATAGCATAATACCTTCAAAAAGCACCAGGAGCTGTATCAACACCTTCAAGATACCAAGAAAGTGGTGGAACTCGCCCAGTCACCCTGTGAATACACAACAATCAATCTCCGAAACTAGAAACTAGGCTGGATCTGTTCTTAGAGATTTTGCGACAGTATAAGAGGAAGGCAGATAATGGTTGTTAGGATCTAGTGTCGCTGCTGTGTCACAGAAACCAACAATTATTCTCCTACGAATGGAGGTATAATAATATGCAAAAAAAGTAATATAGCTACGAAGTGACATTTATTAAGCATAATATTGTACAAAATCAGCATTAAATGTTAACATTAGGTTTAATAATGTAATATATTAAATAATATAATAATGTAATATAATAGTATAACTAATAATACGAAAAATCTTCTAAATGGCTAAACTGAACTTAATATTTTACATTCTTTTCAAAATTTTGGCTCCACCCCAGTTTGTTAGTTCTCCAGAAGGGTAAGTATCATACCTGGAGTTTACCTGGAGAGAGTTCCGGGGGTCAACGCCCCCGCGGCCCGGTCCGTGACCAGGCCTCATGGTGAATCAGGGCCTGATCAACCAGGCTGTTACTGCTGGCCACACGCAATTCAACGTACGAACCACAGCCCGGCTGGTCAAGTACTGACTCTAGGTCCTTTTCCAGTGCCTTCTTGAAGACAGCCAGGGGTCTATTGGTAATCCCCATTATGTATGCTGGGAGGCAGTTGAACAGTCTTGGGCCCTTGACACTTATTGTGTTGTCTCTTATCGTGCTAGTGGCACCCCTGCTTTTTATTGGGGAGATGTTGCATCGTCTGCCGAGTCTTTTGCTTTCATAGAGAGTGATTTTCGTGTGCAAGTTTGGTACTAATCCCTCTAGGATTTTTAAAGTGTATATAATAATGTATCTCTCCTGCCTGCGCTCTAGGGAGTACAGGTTTAGGAACTTCAAGTGTTCCCAGTAATTGAGGTGGTTTATTGCAGTTATGCGTGCCGTGAAGGTTCTCTGTACATTTTCTAGGTCAGCAATTTCACCTGCCTTGAAAGGTGCAGTTAGTGTGCAGCAATATTCCAGCCTAGATAGAACAAACGACCTGAAGACTGTCAACATGGGCTTGGCATCCTTAGTTTTGAAGGTTCTCATTATCCATCCTGTCATTTTTCTAGCAGATGCGATTGATACAATGTTATGGTCTTCGAAGGTGAGATCTTCTGACATGATCACTCCCAGGTCTTTGACATTAGTTTTTCGCTCTATTGTGTGGTTGGAATTTGTTTTATACTCCAATGAAGTTTCAATTTCCTCACGTTTTCCATATCGGAGTAATTGAAATTTCTCATCATTGAACTTCATATTGTTTTCTGCGGCCCATTTAAAAATTTGGTTGATGTCTTGCAGTGTCTTCAATGGAGGACACTGCCATGCAAATTCGGGTGTCATCTGCAAAGGAAGACACGGCTCTGTGGCTTATATTCCTGTCTATGTCCGATATGAGGATGAGGAACAAGATGGGAGCGAGTACTGTGCCATCTGGAACAGAGCTTTTCACAGTAGTTGACTACTACTCTTTCTGTTCTATTTGTTAGTAAATTATAGATCCATCTACCAACTTTTCCTGTTATTCCTTTATCACTCATTTTGTGTGCTATTACACCATGGTCACACTTGTCAAAGGCTTTTGCAAAGTCTGTGTATATTACATCTGCATTCTGTTTGTCTTCTACAGCATCCTGGACCTTGTCGTAGTGGTCCAGTAGTTGGAACAGACATGAGGGACCTGCTCTAAACCCATGCTGCCCTGGGTTGTGTAACTGATGGGTATCTAGATGGGTGGTGATCTTGCTTCTTAGAACCCTTTCAAAGATTTTTGATATGGGACGTTAGCGCTATCGGTTTGTAGTTCTTTGCTATTGCTTTACTGCCCCCTTTGTGGAGTGGGGCTATGTCTGTTGATTTTAGCAGCTGTGGGACGACCCTTGTGTCCATGCTCCCTCTCCATAGGATGTTAAAAGCACGTGATAGGGGCTTCTTGCAGTTCTTGATGAACACGGAGTTCCATGAGTCTGGGTCTGGGGCAGAGTGCATGGGCATGTCATTTATCGCCTTTTCGAAGTCATTTGGCGTCAGAATAATATCAGATAGGTTTGAGTCTACCAAATTCTGTGTCTCTCTCATAAAAAATTCATTTAGGTCTTCGACTCTCAGTCCGGTTAGCGGCTCGCTAAAAACCGAGTCATATTGGGACTTGAGTAGCTCACTCATTTCCTTGCTGTCATCTGTGTAGGACCCATCTCGTTTAAGTAGTGGCCCAATACTGGATATTGTTCTCGACTTTGATTTGGCATAAGAAAAGAAATACTTGGGTTTCTTTCAATTTCATTTATAGCTTTTAGTTCTTCCCGCGTTACTTGACTCCTGTAAGATTCCTTTAGCTTTAGTTCGATGTTTGCTATTTCTCTGACCAGTGTCTCCCTACGCATTGCAGATATATTGGCTTATTTTAGCCTATCTGTTATTCTTTGAATTCGCCTGTATAGGGAGCGCCTTTCTCATTCTAGTTTTCATCTCCTCCTTTTCCTTACGGGAATTTGCCTTGAGCACACCTCAAGTGCCACAGAGTTAATTTGTTCTAGACATAGGTTGGGATCCGTGTTGTTTAGGTAACCCAAATTTGTTAATAAATGTTACAAGTTAACACTTACAAAACCCAATAAAAATTCTAACCTTTTTTTTTTTAAGGAGCGATACACCAGTACCGAAGGTTTGAAACCTATACAAAGAGTTATTCCCAAAACTGCAAGGTTTTTCTGCGTTCTACATGAACCATTAAAATACTCACACTTTTATCGGGCAATATATCTCCTTCCGAATATGCTGTAAAGGAAAGAAGGAATTTAATAATTTTTAAAGATTTGGCTCAGAGGGAATATTTTTGGGAAGAATGATGGAATTAGGGAGAAAGAGATGTAACTCCATTTATTTACTAAAATTTGATACACCTGTATTGAGTAGCTATTCTGAAATATACAACATTTTGTAAGGCTATAGAAGGAAGTATGTTTATCGGACACATCCATTACGCAAAGGGATGAACTCTGTCAGCCTGTGCTGGGAGATTCAAGTCACAGCCTCGTTGGTAGAGCAGAGGGCTCGTGGAGCAGAGGGCTCGTGGAGCAGAGGGCTCGTAAAGCAGAGGGCTCGTAAAGCAGAGGGCTCGTAATTTCATGCTCCAGGTTTGATTCATTGCAATCCATAAAATAGTTACAATAGTTTATCTGCTGCACAAATATATTATTAACAGACATGTTCTTATTATTATTAATACACATATATATTTTTATAATATTTTTTTTATTAACACATCGGCCGATTCCCACCAAGGCAGGGTGGCCCGAAAAAGAAAAACTTTCATCATCATACACTCCTTCACTGTCTTGCCAGAGGGGTGCTTACACTACAGTTATAAAACTGCAACATTAACACCCCTCCTTCAGAGTGCAGACACTGTACTTCCCATCTCCAGGACTCAAGTCCGGCCTGACGGTTTCCCTGAATCCCTTCATAAATGTTACTTTACTCCAACAGCACGTCAAGTATTAAAAACCATTTGTCTCCATTCATTCCTATTAAATACGCTCACGCATGCTTGCTGGAAGTCCAAGTCCCTCGCACACAAAACCCCCTTTACCCCCTCCCTCCAACCTTTCCTAGGCCAACCCCTACCCCGCCTTCCCTCCACTACAGATTTATACTCTCGAAGTCATTCTATTTTTGTTCCATCCTCTCTACATGTCCGAACCACCTCAACAACCCCTCCTCAGCCCTCTGGATAATAGTTTTAGTAATCCCGCACCTCCTCATAATTTCCAAATTACGAATTCTCTTCATTATATTCACACCACACATTGACCTCAGACATGACATCTCCACTGCCTCCAGCCTTCTCCTTGTTGCAACACCCATATAAGAGTGTTGGTATAACTATTCTCTCATACATTCCCCTCTTTGCTTCCATGGACAAAGTTCTTTATTATTATTATTATAATCAAAAGAAGCGCTAAACCACAAGGGTTATACAACAAAGTTCTTTGTCTCCACAGACTACTAAGTGCATCACTCACCCTTTTCCCCTCATCAATTCTATGATTTACCTCATCCTTCAAAGACCCATCTGCTGACACGTCCACTCCTAAATATCTGAATACATTCACCTCCTCCACACTTTCTCCCTCCAATCTGATATCCAATATAGTAAAGTAAAGTAAAGTAAATTTTATTTCATTGCAATTTTACATAGATATTTGTAGTTACAATCATAAACTGAAGTGCAAGGAGAGCCACTGACATGCCATGGCATTAGGGGCAGCTTAATCTAATGACTTATAGACTATGTATATATATGTTAGTCGACTGGTGTGAGTCGCATCCTAAGACACTGACCTAATCTGCCCGAAATGCTCAGCATAACAAGGGACTTTCCATATAGTAATATGTCACTGATGTCAGCTAGGCCTGTATACCATGTACATGTACTTGTAGTAAATAAAGATATTATATTATTATTATTATTATTATTATTATATATATATATATATATATATATATATATATATATATATATATATATATATATATATATATATATATATTATTGTGACCACGAACGAGTGGTATTGAATCAATAACAACACTGCGACTAGCCGAGGATTCGAACCTATGTCGTTTTGGCCCGCCTCGTGGTGAGCGAAAATCACATGATGCTCTGACCCACTGGACCACACAATCCTACAAGAATCAAGCACCCAGCAGAGCTAGGTGTTTTACCTTGATCTGAGGACATACGGTGGTGTGAGTGCCTCTGAGCTAATTTCATTCTAATCCCCGTTTGGTGTACTAGCCTCCACAAGCAGTATATATTATTATTGTACTCAGGAACTAGTGGTATTGAAGTACACCAATCGGGAATTAGAATGAAATTAGCTCAGAGGCACCCACACCACCGTATGTCCTCGGATCAAGGTAAAACACGTAGCTCTGTTGGGTGCTTGGTTCTTGTAGGATTGTGTGGTCCAGTGGGTTAGAGCATCATGTGATTTTCGCTCACCACAAGGCGGGCCAAAACGACATGAGTTCGAATCCTCGGCTAGTTGTGGTGGGTACAATAATATATATACTGTTCGTGGAGGCTAGTACACCAAACGGGGATTAGAATGAAATTAGCTCAGAGGCACCCACACCACCGTATGACCTCGGATCAAGGTAAAACACCTAGAGCTTACCTGGAGAGGGTTTCGGTGGTCAACGCCCTCGTGGCTCAGTTTGAGGCCAGGCTTCATGATGGATCAGGGTCTGATCAACCAGGCTGTTACTGCTGGCTGCACACAAACTGACGTACGAACCACAGCCCGGTTGGTCAGGTACTGACTCTAGATGCCTGTCCAGTGCCTTCTTGAAATAGTCAGGGGTCTATTGGTAATCCCCCTTATGTATGCTGGGAGGCAGCTGAACAGTTTTGGGCCCCTGACACTAATTGTGTTGTCTCTCAGTGTACTCGTGGCACTCCTGCTTTTCATTGGGAAAATGTTGCATCTCCTACCGAGTCTTTTGTTTTCATAGGGAGTGATTTTCGTGTGCAAGTTTGGTACTAATCCCTCTAGGATTTTCCAAGTGTATATTATCATGTATCTTTCTCGCCTGTGCTCCAGGGAATACAGGTCAAGGGACTTCAACCGTTCCCAGTAATTTAGATGTCTTATTGTACTTACCTGAGCAACACTTGACATTCTTGGACAAAGAGTAAGAAATTTCGGATGCAGACCTCTCCGTCGACTTTTCAGGTGTCACGGATGGTGGCACCTTCATTGGCACCGATGGTGGCGCTCGGGATACCGATGGTGGCATCCTTAACACCGACGGTGGCGCTCGGGATACCGATGGTGGCATCCTTAACACCGACTGTGGCACATTTAGAATCGATGATGGCACCATTGACAACGAAATCGGTACCTTAAGTACCGATGGTGGCACCATGAGCATCGTTAGCGGTACCATTGCCACCACCACTGGCATAGCCCCAACTGCCACCACCGCCAGGTATACCATAATTACTGACTCCCGCCCGCCTCCTGGACCTGGACCAGCCTACACAAGCGTGACCTGCTATATAATGCAGAAGGAAGGTGGACGTTTTCATAACCTTGCATGAAAAAAAAAACGGAAAGATCTATTGAAATAATAACTTTCACAATAACTGCAAGTTTGTATTGCTAATGAACAAGTTATTGTGAGAGGAGACACGTATGCATAGACTAAGATATTTAATAAGGAAACGTTTCGTTACGATTGGCTCCTTAAACCACAACAACTATATATAGGTGAGTAAGTACGTACGTACGTACAACGTACACACACACAAACACACACACACACACACACACAGTCACTAAGCAAAAACAGAAGCTAAGTTATTTGATGCAAAATATAAATTGAAGTAAGTCAATAATTTTTAACTAATGTTTAACGAGGAGTTTCAACATCTGTGAATATCTGGGAATAACCTTTGACCTCTGCATGTCAGGTTAACCAATAGTTGACAATGTATTAATAAAACAACGAATGTGTCAGGCGCAGTGCCTTCCAGTTCGGGCCACAAGGGCCTATCTAACGTCTAGCTCTTAAACTAGGTGTCCCGTAAGGCTCAACTCACAGGCAAAAATAAAAAGAACAGTCATAACAGAACGTGTTCACCATTATTATTGTTAGAGGAATGCAGACGAGTTATCCAGCCAACATTACACGGTGAATGATATTAAGAGTGATGGTGATACATTATTTGCCTTGCATATTATAGGCTAAGAGCTATTATCCTACCTGAGCTCGTTTCAGATCCCAGGATGCCACCAACAATAGTTAACTAACATCGAGATACATACTGCTAGGTGAACGGGGGCAACAAGCGTAAGGAAACCCATGCCAGGGATCGAATCGAGGACACTCAGTATGTGACTGTGTGCATTGCAAACCGAGCCCCGGGACACATGCGTCAATGACGTACTTCACTCTTACTGGACACTGACCTATTGCTGCTATAACAGCAATGACGTACTTCACTCTTACTAGACACTGACCTATTGCTGCTATAACAGCAATGACGTACTTCACTCTTACTGGACACTGACCTATTGCTGCTATAACAGCAATGACGTACTTCACTCTTACTAGACACTGACCTATTGCTGCTATAACAGCATGTCGTACTTCACTCTTACTAGACACTGACCTATTGCTGCTATAACAGCAATGACGTACTTCACTCTTACTGGACACTGACCTATTGCTGCTATAACAGCAATGACGTAGCTATAACAGCAATGACGTACTTCACTCTTACTAGACACTGACCTATTGCTGCTATAACAGCAATGACGTACTTCACTCTTACTAGACACTGACCTATTGCTGCTATAACAGCAATGACGTACTTCACTCTTACTGGACACTGACCTATTGCTGCTATAACAGCAATGACGTACTTCACTCTTACTGGACACTGACCTATTGCTGCTATAACAGCAATGACGTACTTCCCTCTTACTAAACACTGACCTATTGCTGCTATAACAGCAATGACGTACTTCACTCTTACTGGACACTGACCTATTGCTGCTATAACAGCAATGACGTACTTCACTCTTACTGGACACTGACCTATTGCTGCTATAACAGCAATGACGTACTTCACTCCTACTGGACACTGACCTATTGCTGCTATAACAGCAATGTTGTACTTCACTCTTACTAAACACTGACCTATTGCTGCTATAACAGCAATGACGTACTTCACTCTTACTGGACACTGACCTGTTGCTGCTATAACAGCAATGACGTACTTCACTCTTACTGGACACTGACCTGTTGCTGCTATAACAGCAATGACGTACTTTACTCTTACTGGACACTGACCTATTGCTGCTATAACAGCATGTCGTACTTCACTCTTACTAAACACTGACCTATTGCTGTTATAAGAGCATGTCGTGAAGTTACTAAGTATTTCGTCTGCATTCGTGTATCGCTAATAATAATAATAATCATTGTGGACACTGAACACGTTCTAATAATACAACCTTTAGTATTGACCTTCTTTTCATTTTCCAACATGGTTCCAGCATCACCAGGCACCCTGAATGATGCCATGGTTCCAGCATCACCAGGCACCCTGAATGATGCCATGGTTCCAGCATCACCAGGCACCCTGAATGATGCCATGGTTCCAGCATCACCAGGCACCCTGAATGATGCCATGGTTCCAGCATCACCAGGCACACTGAATGATGCCATGGTTCCAGCATCACCAGGCACCCTGAATTGTGCCATGGTTCCAGCATCACCAGGCACCCTGAATGGTGCCATGGTTCCAGCATCACCAGGCACCTTGAATGATGCCATGGTTCCAGCATCACCAGGCACCCTGAATGATGCCATGGTTCCATCATCACCAGGCACCCTGAATGATGCCATGGTTCCAGCATCACAAGGCACCCTGAATGATGCCATGGTCCCAGCATCACCAGGCACCCTGAATGATGCCATGGTTCCAGCATCACAAGGCACCCTGAATGATGCCATGGTTCCAGCATCACCAGGCACCCTGAATGATGCCATGGTTCCAGCATCACCAGGCACCCTGAATGGTGCCATGGTTCCAGCATCACCAGGCACCCTGAATGATGCCATGGTTCCAGCATCACCAGGCACCCTGAATGATGCCATAGTTCCAGCATCACCAGGCACCCTGAATGATGCCATGGTTCCAGCATCACCAGGCACCCTGAATGGTGCCATGGTTCCAGCATCACCAGGCACCCTGAATGATGCCATGGTTCCAGCATCACCAGGCTCCCTGAATGATGCCATGGTTCCAGCATCACCAGGCACCCTGAATTGTGCCATGGTTCCAGCATCACCAGGCACCCTGAATGGTGCCATGGTTCCAGCATCACCAGGCACCTTGAATGATGCCATGGTTCCAGCATCACCAGGCACCCTGAATGATGCCATGGTTCCAGCATCACCAGGCACCCTGAATGATGCCATGGTTCCAGCATCACAAGGCACCCTGAATGATGCCATGGTCCCAGCATCACCAGGCACCCTGAATGATGCCATGGTTCCAGCATCACAAGGCACCCTGAATGATGCCATGGTTCCAGCATCACCAGGCACCCTGAATGATGCCATGGTTCCAGCATCACCAGGCACCCTGAATGGTGCCATGGTTCCAGCATCACCAGGCACCTTGAATAATGCCATGGTTCCAGCATCACCAGGCACCCTGAATGATGCCATGGTTCCAGCATCACTAGGCACCTTGAATGATGCCATGGTTCCAGCATCACCAGGCACCCTGAATGGTGCCATGTAGATTATTTATGTTCTCCGTCTTATTCTGTTCTAGCCAAAATACTAAAGAACAGACTGGAGGCATTTCAAAATAACATACCTAGAATTTACCTGGAGAGGATTTCGGGGGTCAACGCCCCCGCGGCGCTGTCTGAAATCATGCCTCGTGGTTGATCAGGGTCTGATTAACCAGGCTGTTACTTGTGAGCGCACGCAAACTGACGTACGAACCACAGCCCGGCTGGTCAGGTAGTAACTTTAGGTGCCTGTCCAGTGCCTTCTTGAAGGCAGCCAGAGGTCAATTGGTAATCCCCCTTATGTATGCTGGGAAGCAGTTGAACAGTCTTGGGCCCCTGACACTTACTGTGTTGTCTCTCAGTGTACTCGTGACGCCCCTGCTTTTCATTGGTTGAATGTTGCATCTCCTGCCGAGTCTTTTGCGTTCATAGGGTGATATTCATATGATATTCATGATGATATTCATGATATTCATGATGATATTCATGATATTCATGATGATATTCATCTTGGATATGGGTCCTTGAGGAAATGTAGACAAAGATAAACTAGAAACTGGATATGCTAAAATGGCTGATAGTCATTGTCCAGAATATCTTGCTCCAGATTTTGTAAGAGTTAGGAATCAGAACTAGTACTGTACTAGGATAAGCTAGCAAAATCTTGAAGGACCTACGGTCAGTGGCCAGGCCTCGTACATATAATAAAGCGATAAAAGACTGGAATTTATTTCCTGATAATTTCAAAGCCAGTCATAGTGGAAATCGATTTGAGAATGGTGAAACACTGAACCTGTTAATCTCGGGACCGCGGTTCGAGCCTCCAGTCCACCCTTCAGTTTATTCATCGACAATGGTTCATTACGACTTGAATTGAATTCATACTTAATGACTGAGGCTGCAGAATGGGAGGAAAGTGATTTATTGCAGTGTTAAAATAGTGATAATATAACCTTGATTTAATATATATACATCAAGTATCCCCGAAGAGGGATATCTAACTGCTTGCCTATTTTTTTTTTCCACCAATTTTTCGTTTTTATTCTCACTCATAACACGAGAACATCACAGCTGGTCGAGCTTCAAATTTTCGACATTGGTATATGTTAACTAGGACAAAATTCTTGGAACAATTGACATATGCAGATTCCCTCTGACCAAAGTTGTAGATTCCTTTCCTAGCATCCTGGAAAGCCTCCAGTAACCTTAAAAATCATCTGCTGTTTGGCTTCAAATATTAAAAAAAAAGCCTCCTAATTCAACGACAACTTAGAGTGAAATTCAGGTGTGTAGGTGATTGCTTAGCTGACAATATTATGTGTAAAATAGTGTGAATTTTTTATTCTTGCTAAATCTGGTTAAATATGTTTCAGTCTGTCTCTTATAAATGGTTTATGTGTGAGGGAAAATTTGTCAGAATGCGAAATAAGTTTACAAAACTTGGAATCGTTGGAATCCATGTGATAACTGGAAAATGACTCTTCTGATCGGCTTCAAATTTTCAATCTTATGTATTTTTTTTCAACAAGCAAAGTATATGTTGCTACTGATTTCCAAAAGTCCAAATTTGTTAAATTTATTAAATAATTAGTGACATTGATTTCCATTTGAAAATTTAATATAACTTGGAATCGTTAGATTGATATCAATTATTGGAGTACGAATTTTCCAATAGGCTTCAAATTTCCAGTATTGATGGGCTTTTTTAAAGTAATGTTTGGGTTTTCACTATGATCTACGTAAATTTTAAATTGCCAATTTTATTAAATTACTGGAGAATGCCTCTTCCGGTTGGCTTCAAACAAATAAGTGCTGGTATATTTAAATGGAAGCATTTTTGTATAGAATTTTGACTTCTAATTTGCCAATTTTATAGATTTTGATCAAACTTGGACTTTCTTCAAAACGCATGAGCAATTAGTGGTTTTAGGCAAGAAAACGGGGGGAAAAAATCCGGAACTATAGATGATTTCCTTTTGAGAAATACTAAAAATACTAACAAAATACTTTGTAACTTACAGGAAAGCTCATCCATGGCGATGAAGTCATTACGAGCTTTTGTTGTCTGTGAGGACTCTTGCATGGCGACGAAGTCATTACGAGCTTTTGTTGTCTGTGAGGACTCTTGCATGGCGACGGAGTCATGACCAACTGGTGTTGCCTGTTGGAAGTCAAACAATTATTGTTATTATCATCATTATCGTGCATGGGAAAGCACTAAACCCATAGGGGTCATACAGCACCCGGGGACAGGGAAGGCAATCAGGCTCGATCTACGGAAGAAGAGGACAGGTCCATTTCCTCGAATCAAGAGCCCCACACCAGCATTCAAGCACGGCAGGAGTCAAACTAGGTGAACACTCAGTGAGTAACTCACTAACCCACGAGCTCACACAGAGAGCCAAGTGCTCTACCACAAGACACAATCTGCGGTCTGAACTCAACAACACTAAGTATTTAATCATTCATAATAAACCATACCACGGGTGGGCATAGAACCCGCGGTCAGAGAGTCATAAAACTCCAGACCGACGCGCGTCGTATTTATGGATGGCAGCATGATATTTAACTAAGTATATTATTAAGTTTATCTCCATTTGCGACATATTTTAATACGTATTTATTATTCAATATTTTGTTCCCGACATCCATGTGTGTGAGAATTCATTTATGTCCATTTGAATTTATTTTTGTTTTATAAATATAGCATAGGTATGGGGTGACTGCCACCCACATAATGTGTATGGAGTGACTGCCACCCACAGGATAAGTATAGAGTAAGTACATAACTCAGGGAACGGGTGGGGCTTGAACCCATGGCAAGTGAATCCTGAAACTCACAGACCAGTGCTTTGGCGAGGATAAAGCACATAGAGTAAGTATGAAACTAAAAAAACGCACCTTGAGTGAAGAAAAATGGAGCAGAATGACAAAGAAGATATATATTCTTGTTATGATGATGCTCATGGCGATGTTTATTGTTGCAGTCTTCCTTGAAGCAGGTGAAGCAGCCTTGAAGCAGGTGAAGCAGCTTTGAAGCAGGTGAAGCAGCCTTGAAGCAGGTGAAGCAGCCTTGAAGCAGGTGAAGCAGCCTTGAAGCAAGTACTGAGATGGGAGATGAATCAGCTTTGAAGGAAGGCTCTAGACAGGGCTTGAGGCAGCCTTGAAGCAAGTCTTGAGATAACCGGTGAAGCAGCCTTCATACACTGTTCGAAGCTTCAAGGAAAGCAGTCTTCCCGCAAGGCTCGACACACGAAGCTTTTGGATTGGTGTTGTCGAGACAAACAGCGGTGTTTGGGTCGAGTAGTACTATGAACTGTGATCCGCTGACACCCACTAAGTTTCGGCGATTCTGGAAGATAAGGAATTATATAAAATAGAGTGGTAGAGGAAATGGTAAAGAACATAATCGCACTCGACATTCCTTACTTACACCAGTGAGTGAGGACACTTCCCTAGTGATCAGTGTTACAGGCAAACACTCCACCGGCAACTTCTGCGGCAGTCGTAAGACTATTGTGTTTAGTTCTGTTACTCACAGTAGTCTTTGTGACTTGACCCAACTTCTTATAGCAGGTTGCACTTTGTGAGTCTTTATATTTTGGCAAGTCAAGGTAAATAACTTCACCTTTTGGGATTTTTGTTTGTGGGCTCCAGGGGGCTACCCCTGTGGGTAGGGGGACAATGGCCCAGGAAACTGACTCTAAGCCTACTACTTCCTCCGAAGGAGGAAGTAGGAGGAAGTGGAAGCAACAGCAGACCTCTGCGTGATATCCGACCTGATTTTGCTCGTTTTTTTTTATTACACCATACAACGGGTTCTGTGGAATTCTCCACCCTCAATCCCGTCTTGATTTAAAAAGGTTATTGATGGTCAGGAAGGCTCTGACGAGTGGTGATTTACTAGTAACCGTTAAGGCTGTTTCCCACCTTAAGAACCTCTTGAAACTTCTTAAATTAAATTATTATGTCGAGGATTCCATTCTGCCGCCATGAACTCTTGCAGAGAACTTGTCTACTACAGAGATTTAGTAGACATGGAGGAGGAAAACAATGTCAGTGAGTTGAAGGATCAGGACATGATTGGCGTATGTTTTATGACAGTTGGTTTGCGACGTGCGGAAAAAGACAGTAGCCCTTGTTTGTAAGACTTTCGATAAAGCTATTCTCCCTTCTCATATATGCATTAGTTTCCTTCGTGCCTTCTTCCCACGTTATAGCCAATCCAGCGCCAACGCGTCCCGCGAAGTCGAATTCTGTCGAAGTTAAGCACTGAAATCACTCACCGGGGACATAATTTATCACTTAGTCCCTTCCACGAGGGAACAAAAATCCCAAAGCAAACATCCCTGAAAGGAATCGACGTTCTTAAACTAACACATTCATCGTAATATACTTTACATGATTTTTGATAGAGCCTACTACCTACCTAACATTTCATTGATTATATATTTGCTCGGGCTTTAGCAAGACGTACTATCCATCAAGCCAATCACGACTCCTGGCAAAGCTGTTTCCACCCTCACCCAAGACACCCATCAGCCAGGTCTAGACCACTATTCAACGAATAACCAATAAATATAGCAGACACCCTACCTCCTCTCTCGTCGTTAACAGTATCGTTGTCGACATTCCTCTGGAAATAGCCAAACACCATTGCCAGGAGGTCTGCATTCAGGAGCAGCTCGGCCAACTACCATCTAGCTTTTCTACATCAAGGCGGCGCTCAACCAAGTGTAGTCCAATACACTGCCACAGGTCATACCTCCTCCTATAACTTTATTTTTACATTATTTGAGCTACGTCATGCCTTAAAATCCTGTAAGGGTAAAAGTTCCTGTCCTTCTAGGGTGACGGACTGCATATTACAGCATCTTAATCAGTTAAGACTGATTAAGTTGCTTGCATTGTACAGGGATATTTAGACATCTTACATATGTCCAAACTTGTGGCGCTTTGCGCATGTCGTACTGCTCTCCAAAAAGCCCAGGAGCGTAATGGACCCCTCTTTTTTATAAGCCCTGTTGCTTTGACTGACTGCCTCTGCGAAGTCATGGAACGAATGCTTAACAAGAGGCTTCTTTTTTTGTAGTCAAGAAACTTGTTAAATGATCGACAGTGTGCTCTCACAGAGGCACACTAGATCATTTAATGAGTTTGAAACATTCTTCAGGCCTTCAGCAGCAACCACTGTAGTTGCTGCATTTTTAGACAATGAAAAAGCCTACATGTGATGGCAACGGGGAATACTGACTAAATTTTATGCTTTTGGTTTAAGATGTCGCTTAACCCAGTTCATTAAGGTATTTCATTAACAACTTTTTCACATACAGGACTTTCACACTCCTCGTCCAGTCACATAATATAACTGGATATTTTTGCCCAAGAGAAGGGGTACCACAGGGTTGTATGCTCAGCATAACTTTACTTTCTCTCTTGATCAATAATATTCTGCCGTGTGGAATTCATCTCCCAATGCACAATTTTCGGCAGGGCGAGTTCAGTTTGTCCTTGAATTCGTCCTACATTGTGCAGTGCATTAGGGGTTTCAAGTTTTCCGATGCTAAAAGTGTCGCAGTTGTTTTTACACACTGTACTGCCGCTGTCCTAATTAATTTATTCGTTGGTGACACTGCGAGATGACATAGCTAGGTTCCTGGACCTGCACTTGGACTCCAGGCTCAACTGGAAGAGACAAGTTGATAACCTTTACACACGTTGCGGTCAGCTTTTGAACGTCCTACGGTTCCTTACCGGAACATATTGAGGAGCCGACAGATTATCTTTATTAATGATGTATAAGACCCTGATTAGATTTGTTAGACTATGGCTCACAGGTGTATGCTTCGACAAGCGATGCAACCCTGGCGAGGATGAATGTGCTCCAGAATGCTTTCTTAAGTGTGTGTCTCGGGGGCTCTCCACTGCACCCGGATGGAGAGACTGGAGGTGGAAACAAATGTGCCTCCCATCTGCCTCCGTCGTGACTTTCTCACCCTCCACTACGGCATCTTGACGGCCAGGAAATCTTCGATCCATCACCCTGCCTGTAGCATTATTGACCAACATCAACAATTCTTCAACAGTTGCTACAGGCCCCTGGCCGTCAGACTCCAGTCTCTCTGTCAGGCATCCGACATCATCCTTCGCAAAGTTGACAAGCTGGTGAAAGATAACAGTGCGTTGTGAGTCACCCACGTATGAAGTCACGTCATGGCTCCCAACTAAATAACAGTTTGCACTGGAGGAGGAGGTTCACCAACTCAACAATAAACTAATCAGACACCTCACACACCACCATCTCTACACCGACGACTCCAAGACGAGTGAATGTGTGGGTGCTAGTATACGGTCGCATGACTGTTCCCTCAAGTTTCGTTTGCCGGACCATACGTCAGTCTTTACAGCCGAACTCTTTGTTATTGACCGAGCCATAGATTATGCAATTCTTCAAAAACAGGGGAGTTATGTTATATGTTCTAACTCCTTGTTTGCATTGTCTGCTATACAAACTGGAGTCATTGTCTCTCATAAGTCACTAGGAAGCATTATTAATAAGGTAAACTTTTGTGTCATGTCCACAACATCCAACATATTTGGCAATAACACGACATGGTTCTTGGAGCTCGTGGAATTTTCTTGGGTTCCACGGTAGCCAGTGCCATTGCTTTCTTTGGGGAAGAAATCACTCTATCTTCTGTGGCAAAATCAGTGGACCAGCCTGGCTATACCAAACATGTTCAGATCATTCATTGCAGACTGAACTACCTCCTATACAACCAACCACCATCAAGATGTCGTCCTCTCCTGTCTCCGCCTCAGTTGCACTAACCTCAAGCCCCATCTGGAAGGTCATTTTCCTCCAGTTTTCCTGCAGTAGTTTCCTTACTGTTCCTCACACCTTGTCCTCTCTACACCCTCATCGTCCTCTTCTTTCTCTATGAAGGGAAACTCTTCCCGTCCACAGCTGACTCCCTCCTCCATGTGTCGATTCCCTGATTCACTTTCTGAGAGAAATTTCATCACAGTGATGTAGTTTATGTACTCGTACCGGTACATATTCTTTTGTTATCAATGTCTTTTCCTGTTTCATGACTCGTGGACTCTTCCTGCTGCCTCCTCTTCTCCTTAGGCACCTCTCCCATGCTTTCACTTTTAATGTACGCTGTCTTTTTGAGTAACTTCTTTTGACAAGGAAAGCCTAGAACATTAGTTCACATTATTCATCTTACACTGACGATCCACACTTCCCCACTACATTTCCGCAATCATGTTCGTTAACAGTTAAGTAGTCGTAGGTTTGTTAAGATAAGATTTCGTTCGGATTTTTAACCCCAGAGGGTTAGCCACCCAGGATAACCCAAGAAAGTCAGTGCGTCAACGAGGACTGTCTGATTTCCATTGGGATCCTCAATCTTCTTCCCCAGGATGCGACCCACACCAGTCGACTAACACCCAGGTACCTATTTGCTGCTAGGTGAACAGGACAACAGGTGTAAGGAAACGCGTCGAAATGTTTCCACCCCGCCGGGAATCGAACCCGTGCGTGAAGCAAGAACTTTAGCCATCAGGCCACCGTATCTTCCTTTGCTGATAGTTTATCTTGTGTCGTTCATTTAATATGGCGCCCCTGGCCTAATGACCTTATAGGTTGATGGTCAGTAAACCCAACAAGGAAGGGAGGAGGTGGTGCTAATGAATGAGGTGAGGCGTTGTAGCAGAAACAGAGGTGAGTAGTCCAACAATAATGGTATTAGTACTACCAACAACAGTCGTTGTCAGTACTTGTTACTTGCACTAACAGGTACTGTCGTTGTCAGTACTTGTTACTTGCACTAACAGGTACTGTCGTTGTCAGTACTTGTTACTTTCATTAACAGGTACTGTTGTCGTCAGTACTTGTTACTTGCACTAACAGGTACTGTCGTCGTCAGTACTTGTTACTTGCACTAACAGGTACTGTCGTCGTCAGTACTTGTTACTTGCACTTACAGGTACTGTCGTCGTCAGTACTTGTTGCACCACAGGTACTGTCGTCGTCAGTACTTGTTGCACCACAGGTACTGTCATCGTCAGTACTTGTTACTTGCACCACAGGTAGTCTTCGTCAGTACTTGTTACTTGCACCACAGGTACTCTTTCCGTCAGTACTTGTTACTTGCACAATAGGTACAGTCGTCGACAGTAATTGTTACTTGCACTACAGGTACTGTCGTCGTCAGTAATTGTTACTTGCACCACAGGTACTGTCGTCGTCAGTACTTGTTACTTGCACCACAGGTACTGTTTTCGTCAGTACTTGTTACTTGCACCATACGTACTGTCGTCGTCAGTAATTGTTACTTGCACCACATGTACTGTCGTCGTCAGTAATTGTTACTTGCACCACAGGTACTGTCGTCGTCAGTACTTGTTACTTGCACTTACAGGTACCATCGTCGTCAGTACTTGTTACTTGCACTGCAGGTACAGTCGTCGTCAGTACTTGTTACTTGCACCACAGGTACTGTCGTCGTCAGTACTTGTTACTTCACCACAGGTACTGTTTCGTCAGTACTTGTTACTTCACCACAGGATACTGTTCGTCAGTACTTGTTACTTGCACACAGATATGTGTCGTCAGTACTTGTTACTTGCACCACAGGTACTGTCTTCGTCAGTACTTTTTTGCACCACAGGTACTGTCATCGTCAGTACTTGTTATTTACCACAGGTACTGTTTTCGTCAGTACTTGTTACTTGCACCACAGGTACTGTCGTCGTCAGTACTTGTTACTTGCACCACAGGTATTGTAGTCGTCAGTACTTGTTACTTGCACCACAGGTACTGTCTTCGTCAGTACTTGTTGCACCACAGGTACTGTCTTCGTCAGTACTTTTTACTTGCACCACAGGTACTGTCTTCGTCAGTACTTGTTACTTGCACCACAGGTACTGTCGTCGTCAGTACTTGTTACTTGCACCACAGGTACTGTCGTCGTCAGTACTTGTTACTTGGACCACAGGTACTGTCGTCGTCAGTAATTGTTACTTGCACCACAGGTACTGTCGTCGTCAGTACTTGTTACTTGCACCACAGGTACTGTCGTCGTCAGTACTTGTTACTTGCACCACAGGTACTGTCGTCGTCAGTACTTGTTACTTGCACCACAGGTACTGTCGTCGTCAGTAATTGTTACTTGCACCACAGGCACTACCGTGGCCAGTACCTCCTTACTGCCTGGCGTCCACATACACACACACACACACACAAGCCAGCCTCTCTCAACCCTTCCGAGGATTGTTGTTATCAGGTTTGTCTCTCTCACTGTTATCTTTGGCTGGAGGATAGAGTAATCAGGGAAGATAATGCAGGTGATAAAGTTAACATAATCATCTGTAACTGAATTACAGACTAACTACATGTGTCAACCTAGCTATCATTCGTTTTTTTGTTTGTTTGTTTAAACATCGGCGCTATCAGAGAGACAAGATACTCTTTTTTTTTTTTTCTAATTTGGTCATTGAAAAAGGTAGTTTGACGTCAGTATTCTTAATGTGAGGATCAGAGATGACTATCTCTCGTTCTCAATAATAATCGGTGTATATCACTCGCTGCATCTGCTCTGGTTGCCACCTCCCTAGTTAAGAACAATAATAAATTTGTTGAACTAGGCATAAGAATTAACAACTGGGCATCTACACTGCAAATTGAATTGTTTGCAATCCTAATGACACTAAAGCTAACCTATGACACTGAGCTTGACTCTATCATCATTACTGATTCTATGTCATCATTGAAGGCTCTTGACTCATATAATGACTCTAACAGCATGCTCATTGGAGAAGCCAGGTATAGATACTCAAAAATCCGGGACAAAGGAATTAATGTATAATTGCTATGGATTCCGTCACACATTGGATTACTCCTTCATGATAAAGTTGATATGTTAGCCAAGAAGAGCACCCATAAGGAGAATGTAGAATAGTATTAGGAATAATATTAGGAGAGAAGTAAATAATGAAAATGATTTCTATAGGAATGCAGTTAGAAGCCTGAGTAGATCTATAACCCACTATGATAACATGAACATAGATAAGCATGTTTATGGAGCAACTTGCAATGTGAACAGACTGACTGATGTTGTAGTGGCCAGGCTTAGGCTTGGCTACAAGTACTTCTGGCAGATTGGGAGACACACAGATGATGACCAAACTAAATGCAAATTATGTGATCAGGCATATGGTCACTGTCTTGAACACTATGTGCTTAATTGTCCACTTATTGAGGAATACAGAGATAGACATTATAATAACCTATGTGACATGTCAAGATATCTTATTAATGAAAAATAAGATACCAGATATACTAAGCAAATTCCCTAAATTTGCTTGCAACAGATAAGTGATATAAATCCATATCTACAATTGTTAACCCTTTTGGGGCCTAGTTCCTAGGCATTTTGTGTATCCATATGCTCTTTCGCTACCCTCCACAGGATGGATATAGGGTATCCCCGTCCTGCATAACCTCAGTCCCCTTACATGGCAATGCACGCGATAGGAATAGTGCAGTGAGTGGCATAAGTTTCTTATACAGTTAAATAAAAGCATTGAATATTTGAAACGAATCAGAATAGGTATTTGCAAGTATCACATGGACACTAATATCCAATTTCTTCAATAAAAATGGCAAATTAGGGCATTCACGGCTCTCATAAGAAACACCAACTTTGAAGGCAGGTTGACGAGACATTCTGCTGTTATTCGAGACTAAAAGATCCTACAATACATGGGTGGAGTACCGAGGCGCTGGGGTGTTGACTCCCCAGGAACACCCTCCAGGTAGACTCAGGTTATGTAGAATACAATCAATGTATCTTAAAAATGTTCTGGCTCAGAAAATAAGTCTAGAACTTAAGGGTTCACTAAACTTGTGAAAATTAATAAGACTATTAAGCCGCCAATTTTCAATATTTCTAAATTTTCTTTTTGCATTTTTATTTAACGTTCTCTACAATTCTGAGAAAAAATATATGATTTTTTTTTCAGAAAAGTAAATCCAAATAAAAAATACATAAACTAGGATAATTATCATGTACAAAGTCTATATTCAGGCTTGTTCTATCTAGGTTGGAATATTGCTGCACACTAACAGCACCTTTCAAGGCAGGTGAAATTGCTTACCTAGAAAATGTAGAGAACCTTCACGGCACGCATAACTGTGATAAAACACCTCAATTACTGGGAACGCTTGAAGTTCCTCAACCTGTACTCCCTAGAACGCAGGCGGGAGAGATACATTATTATATACACTTGGAAAATCCTAGAGGGATTAGTACCAAACTTGCACACGAAAATCACTCCCTATGAAAGCGAAAGACTTGACAGACGATGTAACATCCCCCAATGAAAAGCAGGGGTGCAACTAGCACGATAAGAGACAACACAATAAGTGTCAGGGGCTCCAAGACTGTTCAACTGCCTCTCAGCATACATAATGAGGATTACCAATAAACCCCTGGCTGTCTTCAAGAAGGCACTGGACAGGCACCTATAGTCAGTACCTGACCAGCCGGGCTGTGGTTCGTATGTCGGGTTGCGTGCGGCCATCAGTAACAGCCTAGTTGATCAGGCCCTGATCCACCATGAGGCCTGGTCACAGACCGGGCCATGGGGGAGTTGACCCCCGAAACCCTCTAAAGGTATACTCCAGGTAATATAAAAATGTTTAATAGTAAGATACACCAGCTGTTGAGTGTTTGAAGCCGAGCAGAAGAGTCGTTCTTTAGTTATTATTCGGAAACTTAATAAAGTTGGAAAGTTAAAATTTACATAGGTCAAGGTGAAAGCCTGGCATTCTTTTAATAAAGACTATCAACACCGGAAGTTTGAAACCTAACCCAAAAGGCGTCCTCCAGTAATTTTTCGTATCAAACAATTTCAAGATTTTTAACAATTTCCTTAAAATTTCAAATTTGCACTTAAATATTCTACACTTGTAGAATGTCATCCTTCTGATAGAATGTATCAACATTAGCATATTGAAGCTGATATATTCTTTAGTTAATGGAACTTATATCGCTCTGCATATAAGGGGCTTTTGACATGTACACCCCATTCCTATAACTCATTGTACATCTTTGTATTATGTCATAATAAACTATTATTATTTAATAAAATTCGTAAGTTTGGATTTGTGCAGCCCACTAACACCAATCTTATTTCTGAAAAACACACCAGGGCTGAAAATTTGAAGCCGATCAGAAGCATTCTCCAGTTATCACAGATTCCAACTTGCTTGAGGTTCGCTGGTAATAGCCCTGCCCGGGTCTTTTCCAGTTGGTGACCTGGTCTTGGCTCCCTATCTCAGGAGTGTCTTGACTAATGTCTTCCAAGGGAAGAGGTAAAAGTACCTCTCCATAGTCTGGGACCAATTGTCCCCAAACCTAGCCCCATTCCCCGCCCTCACGGGGTTCACAGGGTGTAGTAGTGACGTAGCAGCAGACGATGTCAGGAGGTGCAAAGGCAGCAAGCACTACAGAATCTTTTTGGATCCATACCACAGCTTTGGGCCACAGCCCAAGCCCTGGGAAAGCTCTGGAATGCCTCTTGTTGTGTGTGCTGACTGCTGCTTCTTCACTTGTCTGTTGCGACCTCCTAGATTCTAAAAATTTCTAATTTATAAAAAGAAATATTGCATTCACAAATTGCCCAGCACAAAACTAAACTTAGCGAGTACCACCCTGGCCTTAATTAAGGTGTATCAGACATTAAATATTAAAGCCATTCAGAATAGGCTGATTCCTATACTGGACGTGATAAAATGGGAAAAAATCCACTACTTTATACATGAAAGTGGCAGATGTTCACTCATACACTTAAATTTCACTCTCCATAATCGTCGAATTAATTTAGTTTGATATCTTTATTATGCAGCCCATACCCATCCTGTGGGCGGTAGTCAAAATATTACAGAGGTACATAATGGGTCCAGGGACTGGGCCCCAAAGTTTTGATAGCTGAGCAAGTTACAAAGGTAATGAACTCACAAGTTACAAAGGTAATGAACTCACAAGTTACAAAGGTAATGAACTCACAAGTTACAAAGGTAATGAACTCACAAGTTACAAAGGTAATGAACTCACAAGTTACAAAGGTAATGATAATTTCAAAGGTAATGATCAATTTACTTACTTACGTTTATACATGGTTACAATCATGAACAAATTATAAAGTAATGAACAATTCACTAGTCTACACCCGGTCACAACTATAATGAGTTCTTGGTGTAAATTTTAATTGTTGGGTCACACTCACACACATACATACACACATACATATACACACACACATACACACACACACACACCCATCCCACCAAGATCTCCCCAGGGCCACAGTATTGGAAACAAGGTTGAAGGTTTGGTACACAAATGCGGATGGAATTACGAATAAGTATGAAGAGTGGAATGAAAGAATAGATGAGGCATCCCCAGACATCATAGCGGTCACAGAAACCAAACTAAATGAGACAGTAACAGATGCAATCTTCCCACAGGGATATCAGATCCTGAGGAAAGATAGGAGGAGCAGGGGGGGTGGAGGGGTCGTACTGCTTGTAAGGCACCGTTGGAGATTCGAGGAAATGGTAGGAGTGGAGGGGGGTAGAGAATGGGATTTCATAGTAGGTACCATCCAGTCTGGGGAGCATAAGATAATCATTGCAGTGATGTATAACCCACCACAGAACTGCAGGAGGCCAGGTGAAGAATACGATGAGAACAACAGAGCGATGGTGGACACCCTGGCGGAGGTGGCAAGAAAAGCACACATGAGCAGAGCGAAGCTACTGGTCATGGGAGATTTCAACCACAGGGAGATCGACTGGGAGATCGACTGGGAGAACCATGAACCACGTGGGGGTCCAGAAACTTGGAGAGCCAAGATGATGGACGTGGTACTGGAAAACCTGATGCACCAACATGTCAGGGACACGACCAGAGAGAGGGGAGAAGATGAACCAGCAAGACTGGACCTTGTATTCACCCTGAACAGCTCAGATATTGAAGACATAACGCACGAGAGCCCCTGGGAGCCAGTGACCATATGGTGCTTAGCTTTGAGTACATTGTAGAGCTACAGGTGGAGAGGGGAAACAGTACCGATAGAGACAAACCAGACTTTAAAAGAGGAAACTACACAGGCTTGAGGAATTTCCTGCAGGACATCCAGTGGGAAAGGGAAATGGAAGGACTGACAATAAATGAAATGATGGAATACGTAGGGGCAAAGTGCAAGGAGGCAGAGGAACGGTTTATACCCAGAGGCAAATGTTTAAATGGGAAGGCCAGAAAGAGCCCTGGTTTACCCAAAGGTGCAGGGAGGAAAGAATCAGAGTATCAGAGAATGGAAACAGTACAGAAGGCAAAGAACCCAAGTAAACAAAGAGATTAGTAGAAGAGCTAGAAACGAGTATGCACAAGTACGGAGGGAGGCTCAGAAACAGTACGAAAACGACATAGCATCGAAAGTTAAGTCCGACCCGAAACTGATGTTCAGTCACATCAGAAGGAAGACAACAGTCAAGGACCAGGTGATAAGGCTGAGGAGAGAAGATGGGGAACTCACAAGTAATGATCAAGAGGTATGTGAGGAGCTCAACTTGAGGTTTAAGGAAGTATTCACAATGGAGGAAGGAAGGCAGCTGGGTAGACAGGACATGGTTCGTCACCAACAAGGGATGTACCAAGTGCTAGAAGGCATACACACAACTGAGGAGGAAGTGAAGAAGTTACTCAGTGACCTCGATACCTCAAAGGCGATGGGTCCGGACAATATCTCCCCGTGGGTTCTTCGGGAAGGAGCTGAGGTACTGAGTGTGCCACTTACCACAATATTCAACACATCCCTTGAAACTGGGCAGCTACCTGAGGTATGGAAGAAGGCCAACGTAGTCCCCATTTATAAAAAAGGAGACAGAAAAGAGGCACTAAACTATAGACCGGTGTCACTTACATGTATAGTGTGCAAAGTCCTGGAGAAAATCATCAGGAAAAGAATGGTGGAACACCTTGAGCGGAACAGGATAATAAACACCAGACAGCATGGATTCCGGGAAGGCAAATCCTGTGTAACAAACCTCCTAGAGTTCTATGATAAAGTAACAGAGGTAAGGCAGGAGAGAGAAGGGTGGGTTGATTGCATTTTCCTGGACTGCAGGAAGGCCTTCGACACAGTTCCTCACATGAGATTAGTAAAGAAGTTGGAAGAACAAGCAGGTATAACAGGAAGGGCACTGGAATGGATCAGGGAATACCTCAAAGGGAGGCAACAACGGGTCATGGTGCGTGGTGAGGTATCACAGTGGGCGCCTGTGACGAGTGGTGTACCGCAGGGGTCAGTCCTAGGACCAGTGTTATTCCTGGTATATGTAAATGACATGACGGATGGGATAGACTCAGAAGTGTCTCTATTCGTGGATGATGTGAAAATAATGAGGAGAATCACATCGGAAGAGGACCAGGCAGGGCTGCAAACAGACCTGGACAAGCTCGACATCTGGTCTAGCAGTTGGCTTCTCGAATTCAATCCTCCAAATGCAAAGTCATGAGGATCGGAGAAGGGCAAAGAAGACCGCTGACAGAGTACAAGCTAGGCGGACAAAGGCTACAAACCTCGGCAAAGGAGAAAGACCTTGGAGTGAGTATAACGCCTAGCACGTCTCCGGAGGCACACATCAACCAGGTAACTGCGGCAGCATATGGGCGTCTGGCAAACCTTAGATTAGCGTTCCGTTACCTTAACAAGGAATCGTTCAAGACACTGTATACCGTGTACGTCAGGCCAATACTAGAATATGCAGCACCAGTCTGGAACCCACACCTGGTCAAGCACGTAAGGAAACTAGAGAAAGTGCAAAGGTTTGCGACAAGGTTAGTTCCACAACTCAGGGTCTGTCTTATGAAGAAAGGTTGAGGGAAATAGGACTAACATCACTGGAGGAAAGAAGGGTCAGAGAAGACATGATAACGACATACAAAATACTGCGGGGAATTGACAAGGTAGATAGTGACAGGTTGTTTCAGAGAGGGAACACAGAAACAAGGGGACACAACTGGAAGCTGAAGACTCAGATGAGTCAAAGGGATGTCAGGAAACATTTCTTCAGCCACAGAGTAGTCAGGAAGTGGAATGGACTAGAGAAAGATATAGTGGAGGCAGGAACCATACATAGTTTTAAGACAAGGTATGATAAAGCTCATGGAGCAGGGAGAGCCGAGACCCAGTAGCAGACAGCGAAGAGGCGGGGCCAGGAGCTGAGTCTCGACCCCTGCAACCACAATTAGGTGAGTACAATTAGGTGAGTACACACGGGATAGACTCAGAAATGTCTCTGTTCGCAGATGATGTGAAATTAATGAGGAGAATCACATCGGAAGAGGACCAAGAGGACTTCAAACAGACCTGGACAAGCTTGACATCTGGTCTAGCAACTGGCTTCTCGAATTCAATCCCACCAAATGCAAAGTCATGAAGATCGGAGAAGGGCAAAGAAGACCGCTGACAGAGTACAGGCTAGGCGGACAAAGGCTACAAACCTCGGCAAAGGAGAAAGACCTTGGGATGAGTATAACGCCAAGCACGTCTCCGGAGGCACACATCAACCAGATAACTGCGGCAGCATATGGGCGACTGGCAAGCCTAAGATTAGTGTTCCGTTACCTTAACAAGGAATCGTTCAAGACACTGTACACCGTGTACGTCAGGCCCATACTAGAATATGCAGCACCAGTCTGGAACCCACACCTGGTCAAGCACGTAAAGAAACTAGAGAAAGTGCAAAGGTTTGCGACAAGGTTAGTTCCACAACTCAGGGGTCTGTCCTATGAAGAAAGGTTGAGGGAAATAGGACTAACAACACTGGAGGAAAGAAAGGTCAAAGGAGACATGATAACGACATACAAAATACTGTGGGGAATCGACAAGGTAGACAGTGACAGGATGTTCCAGAGAGGGAACACAGAAACAAGGGGACACAACTGGAAGCTGAAGACTCAGATGAGCCACAGAGTAGTCAGGAAGTGGAATAGTCTAGAGAAAGATATAGTGGAGGCAGGAACCATACATAGTTTTAAGACAAGGTATGATAAAGCTCATGGAGCAGGGAGAGCAGAGACCCAGTAGCGGACAGCGAAGAGGCGGGGCCAGGAGCTGAGTCTCGTCCCCTGCAACCACAATTAGGTGAGTACAAATAGGTGAGTACACTTACACGCCCCGATGGCATGGTGGCTAGCGCTCTTGCTTCACGCACGGAGGGCCCGGGTTCAATTCCCGGCGGGGCTGAAACATTTTGAAGTGTTTCGTTACACACACACACACACATACATACAACAGGCCTAGTGTCTAATCGACATGTGCTTAGGACAAAATGGTAACTATCATACACACACATACGGAGGGAGGCCCAGAAACAGTACAAAAACGACATAGCATCGAAAGTTAAGTCCGACCCGAAACTGATGTACAGTCACATCAGAAGGAAGACAACAGTCAAGGATCAGGTGATAAGGCAGAGGAGAGAAGATGGGGAACTCACAAGTAATGATCAAGAGGTATGTGAGGAGCTCAACTTGAGGTTTAAGGAAGTATTCACAGTAGAGGAAGGAAGGCAGCTGGGTAGACAGGACGGGGTGCGTCACCAACAAGGGATGTATCAAGTGCTGGAGGGCATACACACAACTGAGGAGGAGGTGAAGCAGTTACTCAGTGACCTTGATACCTCAAAGGCGATGGGTCCGGACAATATCTCCCTGTGGGTTCTTCGGGAAGAAGCTGAGGTACTGAGTGTGCCACTTACCATAATATTCAACACATCCCTTGAAACTGGGCAGCTACCTGAGGTATGGAAGAAGGCCAATGTAGTCCCCATCTTTAAAAAAGGAGACAGAAAAGAGGCACTAAACTATAGACCGGTGTCACTTACGTGTATAGTGTGCAAAGTCCTGGAGAAAATCATCAGGAAAAGAATGGTGGAGCACCTCGAGCTGAACAGGATAATAAACACCAGTCAGCACGGATTCCGGGAAGGCAAATCCTGTGTAACAAACCTCCTAGAGTTCTATGATAAAGTAACAGAGGTAAGGCAAGAGAGAGAAGGGTGGGTTGATTGCATTTTCCTGGACTGCAGGAAGGCCTTCGACACAGTTCCTCACATGAGATTAGTAAAGAAGTTGGAAGAACAAGCATGTATAACAGGAAGGGCACTGGAATGGATCAAGGAATACCTCACAGGGAGGCAACAACGGGTCATGGTGCGTGATGAGGTATCACAGTGGGCGCCTGTGACGAGCGGTGTACCGCAGGGGTCAGTCCTAGGACCAGTGTTATTCTTGGTATATGTAAATGACATGACGGACGGGATAGACTCAGAAGTGTGTCTGTTCGCAGATGATGTGAAATTAATGAGGAGAATCACATCGGAAGAGGACCAAGCAGGACTTCAAACAGACCTGGACAAGCTTGACATCTGGTCTAGCAACTGGCTTCTCGAATTCAATCCCACCAAATGCAAAGTCATGAAGATCGGAGAAGGGCAAAGAAGACCGCTGACAGAGTACAGGCTAGGCGGACAAAGGCTACAAACCTTTGCAAAGGAGAAAGACCTTGGGGTGAGTATAACGCCAAACACGTCTCCGGAGGCACACATCAACCAGATAAAGGTGAGTACAATTAGGTGAGTACATACACACACACATACACACGCGGGGAATCGACAAGGTAGACAGTGACAGGATGTTCCAGAGAGGGACACAACTGGAAGCTGAAGACTCAGATGAGTCAAAGGGATGTTAGGAAGCATTTCTTCAGCCACAGAGTAGTCAGGAAGTGGAATAGTCTAGAGAAAGATATAGTGGAGGCAGGAACCATACATAGTTTTAAGACAAGGTATGATAAAGCTCATGGAGCAGGGAGAGCAGAGACCCAGTAGCGGACAGCGAAGAGGCGGTGCCAGGAGCTGAGTCTCGACCCCTGCAACCACAATTAGGTGAGTACAATTAGGTGAGTACACTTACACGCCCCGATGGCATGGTGGCTAGCGCTCTTGCTTCACGCACGGAGGGCCCGGGTTCAATTCCCGGCGGGGCCGAAACATTTCGAAGTGTTTCGTTACACACACACACACATACATACAACAGGCCTAGTGTCTAATCGACATGTGCCTAGGACAAAATGGTAACTAACACGCACACACAACAGGCCCAGTTTTCAATCGACATGTGCATAGGACAAAATGGTAACTAATACACGTACATACACACACGGGGCCAGGAGCTGAGTCTCGACCCCTGCAACCACAATTAGGTGAGTACACATACACACACACACACACACACACGTGGCAATGCTTTATTTAAAGGAAGCAAAGTCAGGGTATTTTTCCAGAATGGTCTGTAATATACCACTGTGGATAAAATACTTTGACATATCTTGAACATTTCTGAGTGAGTTGTCTCTGAATTCATTAATTTTATCGCACTCCAGTACATAATGACGCTGGGTGTGACAATAATCCAACTGGCAAAGTTTACATTTTGTTTGGTCTACATCTGGTGGTGGTGATTTAACCTGCCAAACATACTTGAGGCGCCTTTTTCAACATAGTTTCAATGTTTGAAACTACGTCACTGAGAGTTTTGGAAGTTATCTAGGCATTCCAAGATGCTGGGAATGAGCTCAATAACTTTGGTCATAGGTCACAATAACATGCTAGTTTTGTCCTTGTTGGACACTGAAGAGGGAACCTCATCAAGGGGGGCTCCCTGGTGCGGTGAAAAGGTTCTTGGTCTGAGGAATTAGGCCTTTTGGTCTCCTTCCTCAGACCAAACCTAATTACCCCCAATCCCCCTTTTCTATCTCATCCTCCCTTTCCCTTTCTCCCCTCCCATCCCTCCCTTTTCCATGTCCGTTTG